>JAPPVO010007056.1:0-52856 GCA_030407325.1 Camellia japonica
CGCGAGTGTGAACTGCACAAAACAGTGCGACGCGCAAAATAGCGCGATTGTCAACTGCACAAAACAGTGCGACGCGGAAAATAGCGCGAGTGTGAACTGCACAAAACAGTGCGACGCGCAAAATAGCGCGAGTGTCAACTGCACAAAATAGTGTGACGCGCAAAATAGCGCGAGTGATAAACTGCACAAAACAGTGCGGCACGCAAAATAGCGCGAGTGTCAGCTTTACAAAACAGCGCGAGGCGCAAAATAGCGCGGGCGATAAACTGCACAAAACAGTGCGACGCGCAAAATAGCGCGAGTATCAACTGCACAAAACGGTGCGAGGCGCAAGATAGCGCAATTGATAAACTGCACAAAACAGTGCGACGCGGAAAATAGCGCGAGTGTGAACTGTACAAAACAGTTCGACGCGCAAAATAGCGCGAGTGTCAACTGCACAAAACAGTGCGACGCGCAAAATAGCGCGAGTGATAAATTGCGCAAAACAGTGCGACGGGCAAAATAGCGCGAGTGATAAACTGCACAAAACAGTGCGACGCGCAAAATAGCACGAGTGTGAACTGCACAAAACAGTGCGACCCGCAAAATAGCGCGATTGTCAATTGCACAAAACAGTGCGACGACCGAAATAGCGCGAGTGTCAACTGCACAAAACAGTGCGACGCGCAAAATAGCGCGAGTGATAAATTGTGCAAAACAGTGCAACGGGCAAAATAGCGCGAGTGTGAACTGCACAAAACAGTGCGACGCACCAAATTGCGCGAGTGATAAACTGCACAAAACAGTGCGACGCAGAAAATAGCGCCAGTGTCAACTGCAAAAAACAGTGCGACGCGCAAGATAGCGCGAGTGATAATCTGCACAAAATAGTGTGAGGCGCAAAATAGCGCGAGTGAAAAACTGCACAAAACAGTGCGACGCGCAAAATAGCGCCAACGTCAACTGCACAAATCAGTACGAGGCGCAAAATAGCGCGAGTGCCAACTGCACAAAACAGTGCGACGCGCAAGATAGCGCGAGTGATAAACTGCACAAAACAGTGCGACGCAAAACATAGTGCGACTGATAAACTGCACAAAATAGTGCGACGCGAAAAATAGCCCGAGTGTGAACTGCACAAAACAGTTCGACACGCAAAATAGCGCGAGTGTCAACTGCACAAAACAGTCCGACGCGCAAAATAGCGCGATTGATAAATTGCGCAAAACAGTGCGACGCGCAAAATAGCATGAGTGTGAACTGCACAAAACAGTGCGACGCGCCAAATTGCGCGAGTGATAAACTGCACAAAACGGTGCGACGCAGAAAATAGCGCGAGTGTGAACTCCACAAAACAGTGGGACGCGCAAAGTAGCGCGAGTGTCAACTGCACAAAACGTGCGACGTGCAAGATAGCGCGAGTGATAAACTGCACAAAACAGTGCGACGCGCATCATAGCGCGAGTGATAAACTACACAAAACAGTGCGACGCGCAAAATAGCGCGAGTGTGAACATCACAAAACATGTGCGACGCGGAAAATTGCGCGAGTGATAAACTGCACGAAACAGTGCAACGCGGAAAATAGCGCGAGTGTGAATTGCACAAAATAGTGTGACGCGCAAAACAGCGCGAGTGTCAACTGCACAAAACAGTGCGACGCGCAAGATAGCACGAGTGATAAACTGCACAAAACAGTGCGACGCGCAAAATTGCGCGACTGATAAACTGCACAAAACAGTGCGACGCGGAAAATAGCGCGAGTGTGAATTGCACAAAACAGTGTGACGCGCAAAATAGCGCGAGTGTCAACCGCAAAAAACAGTGCGATACGCAAGATAGCGCGAGTGATAAACTGTCGAAAATAGTGTGAGGCGCAAAATAGCGCGAGTGATAAACTGCAGAAAACAATGCGGCGCGCAAAATAGCGCCAGCGTCAAATGCACAAAACAGTACGAGGCACAAAATAGCGCGAGTGCCAACTGCACAAAACAGTGTGACGCGCAAGATAGCGCAAGTGATAAACTGCACAAACAGTGCGACGCGCAAAATAGCGCGAGTGATAAACTGCACAAAACACTCGGACAAATACTCGGAAAATATCCGAGTGTGAACTGCACAAAACAGTGCGACGCGCAAAATTGCACGAGTGTTAAACTGCACAAAACAGTGCGACGTGGAAAATAGCGCGAGTGTGAGGCGCAAAATAGCGCGAGTGCCAAATAGCGCGAGTGTGAACTGCACAAAACAGTGCGACGCGCAAAATAGCGCGAGCGTCAACTGCAAAAAACAGTGCGACGTGCGAGATAGCGCGAGTGATAAACTGCACAAAACAGTGTGAGGCGCAAAATAGCACGAGTGATAAACTGCACAAAACAGTGCGACGCGCAAAATAGCGCCAGCGTCAACTGCACAAAACAGTACGAGGCACAAAATAGCGCGAGTGCCAACTGCACAAACAGTGCGACGCGCAAGATAGCGCCAGTGATAAACTGCACAAAATAGTGCGACGCGCAACATAGCGCGAGTGATAAACTGAACAAAACAGTGCGACGCGCAAAATAGCGCGAGTGTCAACTGCATAAAACAGTGCGACGGGAAAAATAGCGCGAGTGATAAACTGCACAAAACAGTGCGACGCGCAAAATAGCACGAGTGTGAACTGCACAAAACAGCACGACGCGCAAAATAGCGCGTGTGATAAACTGCACAAAATAGTGCGACGCGCAAAATAGCACGAGTGTGAACTGCACAAAACGGTGCGACGCGCCAAAATAGCGCGAGTGTCAACTGCACAAAATAGTGCGAGGTGCAAAATAGCGCGAGTGTCAACTGCACAAAACAGTGCGACGCGCGTGTGAACTGCACAAACAGCGCGAGACGCAAAATAGCGCGAGTGATAAACGGCACAAAACAGTGCGACGCGCAAAATAGCGCGAGTGTCAACTGCACAAAACAGTGCGACGTGCAAAATAGCGCGAGTGTGAACTTCACAAAACAGCACGACGCGCAAAATAGCGCGCGTGATAAACTGCACAAAACAATGCGACGCGCAACATAGCGCGAGTGATAAACTGCACAAAACAGTGCGACGCGCAAAATAGCGCGAGTGTGAACAGCACAAAACAGTGCGACGCGCAAAATATCGCGACGGTGAACTGCACAAAACAGTGCGACGCGCAAAATAGCGCGAGTGATAAACTGCACAAAACAGTGCGAGGCAAAAATAGCGCGAGTGTGAACTGCACAAAACAGTGCGACGCGCAACATAGCGCGAGTGATAACTGCACAAAACAGTGCGACGCGCACTGTTTGCTCGAGTGTCAACTGCACAAAACGTGCGAGGCGCAAAATAGCGTGAGTGATAAACTGCACAAAACAGTGCGACGCGGAAAATAGCGCGAGTGTGAACTGCACAAAACAGTGCGACGCGCAAAATAGCGCGAGCGTCAACTACACAAAATAGTGCGACGCGCAGAATAGCGCGAGCGTCAACTGCACAAAACGGTGCGAGGCGCAAAATAGCGCGACTGATAAACTGCACAAAACATTGTGACGCGGAAAATAGCACGAGTGTGAACTGCACAAAACAGTGCGTCGCGCAAAAAAGCTTGATTGTCAACTGCACAAAACAGTGCGACGCGGAAAATAGCGCGAGTGTGAACTGCACCAAACAGTGCGTCGCGCAAAATAGCGCGAGTGTCAACTGCACAAAACAGTGCAACGCGCAAAATAGCGCGAGTGATAAACTGCACAAAACAGTGCGACGCGCAAAATAGCGTGAGTGTCAGCTGCACAAAACAGTGCGAGGCGCAAAATAGCGCAAGCGATAAACTGCACAAAACAGTGCGACGCGGAAAATAGTGCGAGTGTGAACTGCACAAAAAGTGCGACGCGCAAAATAGCGCGAGTGTCAACTGCACAAAATAGTGCGAGGCGCAAGATAGCGCGAGTGATAAACTGCACAACACAGTGCTACCCGGAAAATAGCGCGAGTGTGAACTGCACAAAACAGTTCGACGCGCAAAATAGCGCGAGGGTCAACTGCACAAAACAGTGCGACACGCAAAATAGCATGAGTGTGAACTGCACAAAACAGTGCGACGCGCCAAATTGCGCGAGTGATAAACTGCACAAAACAGTGCGACGCAGAAAATAGCGCGAGTGTGAACTGCACAAAACAGTGGGACGCGCAAAATAGCGCGAGTGTCAACTGCACAAAACGGTGCGATGCACAAGACAGCGCGAGTGATAAACTGCACAAAACAGTGCGACGCGCGACATAGCACGAGTGATAAACTGCCCAAAACAGTGCGTTGCGCAAAATAGCGCGAGTGTGAACTGCACAAAACTGTGCGAAGCGAAAAATTGCGCGAGTGATAAATTGCACAAAACAGTGCGAGGCGGAAAATAGCGCGAGTGTGAATTGCACAAAACAGTGCGACGCGCAAAATAGCGCGAGTGTCAACTGCAGAAAACCGTGCGACGCGCAAGATAGCGCGAGTGATAAACTGCACAAAACAGTGCGACGCGCAAAATAGCGCGAGTGTGAACTGCACAAAACAGTGCGACGTGCAAAATATCGCGAAGGTGAACTGCACAAAACAGTGCGACGTGCAAAATTGCGCGAGTGATAAACTGCACAAAACAGTGCGACGCGCAAAATTGCACGAGTGTTAAACTGCACAAAACAGTGCGACGCGCAAAATAGCGCGAGTGTCAACTGCACAAAATAGTGTGACGCGCAACGTGGCGCGAGTGATAAGCTGGACAAAACAGTGTGACACGCAAAATAGCGCGTTGTACGTAAGTGCAAAAAAACGGTGCGACACGCAAAATAGCGCGAGTGATCAACTGCATAAAACGGTGCGAGCCGCAAAATAGCGCGAGTGATAAATTGCACAAAACAGTGCGACGCGCAAAATAGCTCCAACGTCAACTGCATAAAACAGTGCGCGCGAAATAGCGCCAGCGTCAACTGCACAAAACAGTGCGAGCGCAAAATAGCGCGAGTGTCAACTGCACAAAATAGTGCGACGCGCAAGATAGGGCGGGTGATAAACTGCACAAAACAGTGCGACGCGCAAGATAGAGCGCGTGATAAACTGCACAAAACAGTGCGACGCAGAAAATAGTGCGAGTGTCAACTGTACAAAACAGTGCGACGCGCAAAATAGCGCAAGTCTCATCTGCACAAAATAGTACGACGCGCCAGATAGGGCGAGTGATAAACTGCACAAAACAGTGCGACGCGCAACATAGCGCGACTGATAAACTGCACAAAACAGTGTGATGCGGAAAATAGCGCGAGTGTGAACTGCACAAAACAGTGCGACGTGGAAAATACCGCGAGTGTGAACTGTACAAAACAGTGCGACGCGCAAAATAGCGCGAGTGTCAACTACACAAAACAGTGCGAGGCGCAAAATAGCGCGAGTGATAAACTGCACAAACCAGTGCGACGCGGAAAATAGCGCGAGTGTGAACTGCACAAAACAGTGCGACGCGCAAAATAGCGCGAGTGTCAGCTGCACAAAAAAGTGCGACGCGCAAAATTGCGCGAGCGATAAACTGCACAAAACAGTGCGACGCGCAAAATAGCGCGAGTATCAACAGCACAAAACAGTGCGACGCGCAAAATAGTGCCAGCGTCAACTGCACAAAACAGTGCGACGCGCAAAATTGCGCGAGTGATAAACTGCACAAAACAGTGCGACGCGGAAAATAGCGCGAGTGTGAACTGCACAAAACAGTGCGACGCGCAAAATTGCGTGAGTGATAAACTGCACAAAACAGTGTGACGCGGAAAATAGCACGATTGTGAACTGCACAAAACAGTGCGACGCGCAAAATTGCACGAGTGTTAAACTGCACAAGACAGTGCGACGTGGAAAATACCGCGAATGTGAACTGCACAAAACAGTGCGACGCGCAAAATAGCGCGAGTGTCAACTGCACAAAATAGTGCGACGCGCAATATGGCGCGAGTTATAAACTGGACAAAACAGTGTGACACGTAAAATAGCGCGCTTGTGAAGTGCACAAAACGGTGCGACACGCAAAATAGCGCGAGTGATCAACTGCATAAAACGGTGCGAGCCGCAAAATAGCGCGAGTGATAAATTGCACAAAACAGTGCGACGCGCAACATAGCGCCAACGTCAACTGCATAAAACAGTGCGAGGCGCGAAATAGCGCCAGCGTCAACTGCACAAAACAGTGCGAGCCGCAAAATAGCGCGAGTGTCAACTGCACAAAATAGTGCGACGCGCAAGATAGGGCGGGTGATAAACTGCACAAAACAGTGCGACGCGCAACATAGCGCGAGTGATAAACTGCACAAAACAGTGCGACGCGGAAAATAGAGCGAGTGTCAACTGTACAAAACAGTGCGACGCGCAAAATATCACAAGTCTCCTCTGCACAAAATAGTGCGACGCGCAAGATAGTGCGAGTGATAAACTTCACAAAACAGTGCGACGCGCAACATAGCGCGAGTGATAAACTGCACAAAACAGTGTGATGCGGAAAATAGCGCGAGTGTGAACTGCACAAAACAGTGCGATGCGCAAAATAGCGCGAGTGATAAACTGCACAAAACAATGCGACGCGCAACATAGCGCGAGTGACAAACTGCACAAAACAGTGGGACGCGCAAAATAGCGCGATTGTGAACTGCAAAAAACAGTGCGACGCGCAAAATCGCGAGTGATAAACTGCACAAAACAGTGCGAGGCACAAAATAGCGCTGGTGATAAACTGCACAAAACAGTGCGACGCGCAAAATAGCGCGAGTGTCAAAAGCACAAAACAGTGCGAGGTGAAAAATAGCGCAAGCGATAAACTGCACAAAACAGTGCGACGCGTAAAATAGCGCGAGTGTGAACTGCACAAAACAGTACGACGCGCAAAATAGCGCGAGTGTCAACAGCACAAAACAGTGCGAGGCGTAAAATACGCGAGTGATAAACTGCACAAAACGGTGCGACGCGTAAAATAGCGCGAGTGTCAACTGCACAAAACAGTGCGACGCGAAAAATATCGTGAGTGTGCACTGCACAAAACAGTGTGACGCGAAAAATAGCGCGAGTGTCAACTGCACAAAATAGTGCGACGTGCAAAATAGCGCGAGTGTGAACTGCACAAAACAGTGCGACGCGCAAAATAGCGTGAGTGTCAACTGCACAAAACAGTATGAGGCGCAAAATAGCGCGAGCGATAAACTGCACAAAACACTACGACGCGCATAATAGCGCGAGTGTGAACTGCACAAAACATAGCGAGGCGCAAGATAGTGCGAGTGCAAACAGCACAAAACAGTGTGACGCGTAAAGTAGCGCGAGTGTCAACTGCACAAAACAGTGCGAGGCGCAAGATAGCGCGAGTGATAAACTGCACAAAACAGTGCGACGCGGAAAATAGCGCGAGTGTGAACTGCACAAAACAGTTCAATGCGCAAAATAGTGCGAGTGTCAACTGCGCAAAACAGTGCGACGCGCAAAATAGCGCGAGTGTGAACTGCCCAAAACAGTGCGACGCACAAAATAGCGCGAGTGTGAACTGCACAAAAACGTGCGACGCGCAAAATAGCGCGATTGTCAACTGCACAAAACAGTACGAGGCACAAAATAGCGCGAGCGATAAACTGCACAAAACAGTACGACGCGCATATAGCGCGCGTGTGAACTGCAAAAACATAGCGAGGCGCAAGATAGCGCGAGTGTGAACTGCACAAAACAGTGTGACGCGCAAAATAGCGCGAGTGTCAACTGCACAAAACAGTGCGAGGCGCAAGATAGCGCGAGTGATAAACTGCACAAAACAGTGCGACGCGGAAAATAGCGCGAGTGTGAACTGCACAAAACAGTGCAATGCGCAAAATAGCGCGAGTGTCAACTGCACAAAACAGTGCGACGCACAAAATAGCGCGAGTGTGAACTGCACAAAACAGTGCGACGCGCAAAATAGCGCGAGTGTGAACTGCACAAAACAGTGCGACGCGCAAAATAGCGCGAGTGATAAACTGCACAAAACAGTGCGACGTGGAAAATAGCGCGAGTGTGAACTGCACAAAACAGTGCGACGCGCAAAATAGCGCGAGTGTCAACTACACAAAACAGTGCGAGGCGCAAAATAGCGCGAGTGATAAACTGCACAAAACAATGCCACGCGGAAAATAGGGCGAGTGTGAACTACACAAAACAGTGTGACGCGCAAAATAGGGCGATTGTCAACTGCACAAAACAGTGCAACACGGAAAATAGCGCGAGTGTGAACTGCACAAAACAGTGCGACGCGCAAAATATCGCGAGTGTCAACTGCACAAAACAGTGCGACGCGCAAAATAGCGCGAGTGATAAACTGCACAAAATAGTGCGACGCGCAAAATAGCGCGAGTGTCAGCTGCACAAAACAGTGCGAGGCGCAAAATTGCGCTAGCGATAAACTGCACAAAACAGTGCGATGCGCAAAATAGCGCGAGTATCAACAGCACAAAACAGTGCGACGCGCAAAATAGCGCCAGCGTCAACTGCACAAAACAGTGCGACGCGCAAAATTGCGCGAGTGATAAACTGCACAAAACAGTGCGACGCGGAAAATAGCGCGAGTGTGAATTGCACAAAACAGTGCGACGCTCAAAATAGCGAGTGTCAACTGCACAAAACCGTGCGACGCGCAAGATAGCGCGAGTGATAAACTGCACAAAATAGTGCGACGCGCAAAATAGCGCGAGTATGAACTGCACAAAACAGTGCGACGCGCAAAATATCGCGAAGGTGAACTGCACAAAATAGTGCGACGCGCAAAATTGCGCGAGTGATAAACTGTACAAAACAGTGCGACGCGGAAAATAGCACGAGTGTGAACTGCACAAAACAGTGCGACGCGCAAAATTGTACAAGTGTTAAACTGCACAAAACAGTGCGACGTGGAAAATACCGCGAGTGTGAACTGCACAAAACAGTGCGACGCGCAAAATAGCGCGAGTGTCAACTGCACAAAATAGTGCGACGCGCAACGTGGCGCGAGTGATAAACTGGACAAAACAGTGTGACACGTAAAATAGCGCGCTTATGAAGTGCACAAAACGGTGCGACACGCAAAACAGTGCGACGCGCAAAATAGCGAGTGTCAACTGCACAAAACAGTGCGAGGCGCAAAATAGCGCGAGTGATAAACTGCACAAAACAGTGCGACGCGGAAAATAGCGCGAGTGTGAATTGCACAAAACGGTGCGACGCGCAAAATAGCGCGAGTGTCAACTGCACAAAACAGTGCGACGCGCAAGATAGCGCGAGTGATAAACTGCACAAAACAGTGCGACGCGCAAAATAGCGCGAGTGTGAACTGCACAAAACAGTGCGACGCACAAAATTGCGCGAGTGATAAACTGCACAAAACAGTGCGACGCGGAAAATAGCACGATTGTGAACTGCACAAAACAGTGCGACGCGCAAAATTGCACGAGTGTTAAACTGCACAAAACAGTGCGACGTGGAAAATAGCGCGAGTGTGAACTGCACAAAACAGTGCGACGCGCAAAATAGCGCGAGTGTCAACTGCACAAAATAGTGCGACGCGCAACATGGCGCGAGTTATAAACTGGGCAAAACAGTGTGACACGTAAAATAGCGCGCTTGTGAAGTGCACAAAACGGTGCGACACGCAAAATAGCGCGAGTGATCAACTGCATAAAACGGTGCGAGCCGCAAAATAGCGCGAGTGATAAATTGCGAAAAACAGTGCGACGCGCAACATAGCGCCAACGTCAACTGCATAAAACAGTGCGAGGCGCGAAATAGCGCCAGCGTCAACTGCACAAAACACTGCGAGCCGCAAAATAGCGCGAGTGTCAACTGCACAAAATAGTGCGACGCGCAAGATAGGGCGGGTGATAAACTGCACAAAACAGTGCGACGCGCAACATAGCGCGAGTGATAAACTGCACAAAACAGTGCGACGCGGAAAATAGAGCAAGTGTCAACTGTACAAAACAGTGCGACGCGCAAAATATCACAAGTCTCCTCTGCACAAAATAGTGCGACGCGCAAGATAGTGCGAGTGATAAACTTCACAAACAGTGCGACGTGCAACATAGCGCGAGTGATAAACTGCACAAAACAGTGTGATGCGGAAAATAGCGCGAGTGTGAACTGCACAAAACAGTGCGACGCGAAAAATAGCGGGAGTGATAAACTGCACAAAACAATGCGACGCGCAACATAGCGCGAGTGACAAACTGCACAAAACAGTGGGACGCGCAAAATAGCACGATTGTGAAGTGCAAAAAACAGTGCGACGCGCAAAATCGCGAGTGATAAACTGCACAAAACAGTGCGAGGCACAAAATAGCGCTGGTGATAAACTGCACAAAACAGTGCGATGCACAAAATAGCGCGAGTGTCAAAAGCACAAAACAGTGCGAGGTGAAAAATAGCGCAAGCGATAAACTGCACAAAACAGTGCGACGCGTAAAATAGCGCGAGTGTGAACTGCACAAAACAGTACGACGCGCAAAATAGCGCGAGTGTCAACAGCACAAAACAGTGCGAGGCGCAAAATACGCGAGTGATAAACTGCACAAAACAGTGCGACGTGGAAAATAGCGCGAGCGTGAAATGCACAAAACAGTGCGACGCGTAAAATAGCGCGAGTGTCAACTGCACAAAACAGTGCGACGCGAAAAATATCGTGAGTGTGCACTGCACAAAACAGTGCGACGAGAAAAATAGCGCGAGTGTCAACTGCACAAAATAGTGCGACGTGCAAAATAGCGCGAGTGTGAACTGCACAAAACAGTGCGACGCGCAAAATAGTGCGAGTGTCAACTGCACAAAACAGTACGAGGCGCAAAATAGCGCGAGCGATAAACTGCACAAAACACTACGACGCGCATAATAGCGCGAGTGTGAACTGCACAAAACATAGCGAGGCGCAAGATAGCGCGAGTGCAAACAGCACAAAACAGTGTGACGCGCAAAATAGCGCGAGTGTCAACTGCACAAAACAGTGCGAGACGCAAGATAGCGCGAGTGATAAACTGCACAAAACAGTGCGACGCGGAAAATAGCGCGAGTGTGAACTGCACAAAACAGTTCAATGCGCAAAATAGTGCGAGTGTCAACTGCGCAAAATAGTGCGACGCGCAAAATAGCGCGAGTGTGAACTGCCCAAAACAGTGCGACGCACAAAATAGCGCGAGTGTGAACTGCACAAAAACGTGCGACGCGCAAAATAGCGCGATTGTCAACTGCACAAAACAGTACGAGGCGCAAAATAGCGCGAGCGATAAACTGCACAAAACACTACGACGCGCAAAATAGCGCGAGTGTGAACTGCACAAAACATAGCGAGGCGCAAGATAGCGCGAGTGCAAACAGCACAAAACAGTGTGACGCGCAAAATAGCGCGAGTGTCAACTGCACAAAACAGTGCGAGGCGCAAGATAGCGCGAGTGATAAACTGCACAAAACAGTGCGACGCGGAAAATAGCGCGAGTGTCAACTGCACAAAACAGTTCAATGCGCAAAATAGCGCGAGTGTCAACTGCGCAAAACAGTGCGACGCGCAAAATAGCGCGAGTGTGAACTGCCCAAAACAGTGCGACGCACAAAATAGCGCGAGTGTGAACTGCACAAAACAGTGCGACGCGCAAAATAGCGCGAGTGTCAACTGCACAAAACAGTCCGAGGCACAAGATAGCGCGAGTGATAAACTGCACAAAACAGTGCGACGCGGAAAATAGCGCGAGTGTGAACTGCACAAAATAGTTCAATGCGCAAAATAGCGCGAGTGTCAACTGCACAAAACAGTGCGACGCGCAAAATAGCGCGAGTGTGAACTGCACAAAACAGTGCGACGCGCAAAATAGCGCGAGTGTGAACTGCACAAAACAGTGCGACGCGCAAGATAGCGCGAGTGATAAACTGCACAAAACAGTGCGACTTGGAAAATAGCGCGAGTGTGAACTGCACAAAACAGTGCGACGCGCAAAATAGCGCGAGTGTCAACTACACAAAACAGTGCGAGGCGCAAAATAGCGCGAGTGATAAACTGCACAAAACAGTGCCACGCGGAAAATAGGGCGAGTGTGAACTACACAAAACAGTGCGACGCGCAAAATAGGGCGATTTTCAACTGCACAAAACAGTGCAACACGGAAAATAGCGCGAGTGTGAACTACACAAAACAGTGCGACGCGCAAAATATCGCGAGTGTCAACTGCACAAAACAGTGCGACGCGCAAAATAGCGCGAGTGATAAACTGCACAAAACAGTGCGACGCGCAAAATAGCGCGAGTGTCAGCTGCACAAAACAGTGCGAGGCGCAAAATTGCGCGAGCAATAAACTGCACAAAACAGTGCGACGCGCAAAATATCGCGAAGGTGAACTGCACAAAATAGTGCGACGCGCAAAATTGCGCGAGTGATAAACTGTACAAAACAGTGCGACGCGGAAAATAGCACGAGTGTGAACTGCACAAAACAGTGCGACGCGCAAAATTGTACAAGTGTTAAACTGCACAAAACAGTGCGACGTGGAAAATACCGGGAGTGTGAACTGCACAAAACAGTGCGACGCGCAAAATAGCGCGAGTGTCAACTGCACAAAATAGTGCGACGCGCAACGTGGCGCGAGTGATAAACTGGACAAAACAGTGTGACACGTAAAATAGCGCGCTTGTGAAGTGCACAAAATGGTGCGACACGCAAAATAGCGCGGGTGATCAACTGCATAAAACGTTGCGAGCCGCAAAATAGCGCGAGTCATAAATTGCACAAAACAGTGCGACGCGCAAAATAGCGCCAACGTCAACTGCATAAAACAGTGCGAGGCGCGAAATAGCGTCAGCGTCAACTGCACAAAACAGTGCGAGCCGCAAAATAGCGCGAGTGTCAACTGCACAAAATAGTGCGTCGCGCAAGATAGGGTGGGTGGTAAACTGCACAAAACAGTGCGACGCGCTACATAGCGCGAGTGATAAACTGCACAAAACAGTGCGATGCGGAAAATAGCGCGAGTGTGAACTATACAAAACAGTGCGACGCGCAAAATAGCGCAAGTCTCATCTGCACAAAATAGTGCGACGCGCAACATAGCGCGAGTGATAAACTGTACAAAACAGTGTGATGCGGAAAATAGCGCGAGTCTGAACTGCACAAAACAGTGCGACGCGCAAAATAGCGCGAGTGATAAACTGCACAAAACAGTGCGACGCGCAACATCGCGCGAGTGACAAACTGCACAAAACAGTGGGACGCGAAAAATAGCGCGATTGTGAACTGCAAAAAACAGTGCGACGCGCAAAATCGCGAGTGATAAACTGCACAAAACAGTGCGAGGCACAAAATAGCGCTGGTGATAAACTGCACAAAACAATGCGACGCGCAAAATAGCGCGAGTGTCAACAGCACAAAACAGTGCGAGGTGAAAAATAGGGCAAGCGATAAACTGCACAAAACAGTGCGACGCGGAAAATAGCGCGAGTGTGAATTGCACAAAACAGTGCGACGCGCAAAATAGCGAGAGTGTCAACAGCACAAAACGGTACGAGGCGCAAAATAGCGCAAGCGATAAACTGCACAAATACTACTACGCGCATAATAGCGCGAGTGTGAACTGCACAAAACATAGCGAGGCGCAAGATAGCGCGAGTGCAAACTGCACAAAACATGCGACGCGCAAAATAGCGCGAGTGTCAACTGCACAAAACAGTGCGAGGCGCAAGATAGCGCGAGTGATAAACTGCACAAAACAGTGCGACGCGGAAAATAGCGCGAGTGTGAACTGCACAAAACAGTTCAATGCGCAAAATAGCGCGAGTGTCAACTGCGCAAAACAGTGCGACGCGCAAAATAGCGTGAGTGTGAACTGCCCAAAACAGTGCGACGCGCAAAATAGCGCGAGTGTGAACTGCACAAAACAGTGCGACGCGCAAAATAGCGTGAGTGTCAACTGCACAAAACAGTGCGAGGCGCAAGATAGCGCGAGTGATAAACTGCACAAAACAGTGCGACGCGGAAAATAGCGCAAGTGTGAACTGCACAAAACAGTGCGACACGGAAAATAGCGCGAGTGTGAACTGCACAAAACAGTGCGACGCGCAAAGTAGCGCGAGTGTCAACTGCACAAAACAGTGCGACGCGCAAAATACCGCGAGTGATAAACTGCACA
The DNA here is from genome assembly GCA_030407325.1 of Camellia japonica. Lineage (NCBI taxonomy): Eukaryota > Viridiplantae > Streptophyta > Magnoliopsida > Ericales > Theaceae > Camellia > Camellia japonica. The sequence goes on from JAPPVO010007056.1 coordinate 14,159, forward strand.
AAACAGTGCGACGCGCAAAATAGCGCGAGTATCAACTGCACAAAACAGTGCGACGCGCAAAATAGCGCCAGCGTCAACTGCACAAAACAGTGCGACGCGCAAAATTGTGCGAGTGATAAACTGCACAATACAGTGCGACGGGGAAAATAGCGCGAGTGATAAACTGCACAAAACAGTGCGACGCGCATCATAGCGCGAGTGATAAACTGCACAAAACAGTGCGACGCGCAAAATAGCGCGAGTGTGAACTCCACAAAATAGTGCGACACGGAAAATTGCGCGAGTGATAAACTGCACAAAACAGTGCGACGCGGAAAATAGCGCGAGTGTGAATTGCACAAAACTGTGCGACGCGCAAAATAGCGCGAGTGTCAACTGCACAAAACAGTGCGACGCGCAAGACAACGCGAGTGATAAACTGCACAAAACAGTGCGACGCGCAAAATATTGCGAAGGTGAACTGCACAAAACAGTGCGACGCGCAAAATAGCGCGAGTGATAAACTGCACAAAACAGTGCGACGCGGAAAATAGCGCGAGTGTGAACTGCACAAAACAGTTCAATGCGCAAAATAGCGCGAGTGTCAACTGCGCAAAACAGTGCGACGCGCAAAATAGCGTGAGTGTGAACTGCCCAAAACAGTGCGACGCGCAAAATAGCGCGAGTCTGAACTGCACAAAACAGTGCGACGCGCAAAATAGCGTGAGTGTCAACTGCACAAAACAGTGCGAGGCGCAAGATAGCGCGAGTGATAAACTGCACAAAACAGTGCGACGCGGAAAATAGCGCAAGTGTGAACTGCACAAAACAGTTCAATGCGCAAAATAGCGCGAGTGTCAACTGCGCAAAATAGTGCGACGCGGAAAATAGCGCGAGTGTGAACTGCACAAAACAGTGCGACGCGCAAAATAGCGCGAGTGTCAACAGCACAAAACAGTACGAGGCGCAAAATAGCGCAAGCGATAAACTGCACAAAATACTACGACGCGCATAATAGCGCGAGTGTGAACTGCACAAAACATAGCGAGGCGCAAGATAGCGCGAGTGCAAACTGCACAAAACAGTGCGACGCGCAAAATAGCGCGAGTGTCAACTGCACAAAACAGTGCGAGGCGCAAGATAGCGCGAGTGATAAACTGCACAAAACAGTTCGACGCGGAAAATAGCGCGAGTGTGAACTGCACAAAACAGTTCAATGCGCAAAATAGCGCGAGTGTCAACTGCGCAAAACAGTGCGACGCGCAAAATAGCGTGAGTGTGAACTGCCCAAAACAGTGCGACGCGCAAAATAGCGCGAGTGTGAACTGCACAAAACAGTGCGACGCGCAAAATAGCGTGAGTGTCAACTGCACAAAACAGTGCGAGGCGCAAAATAGCGCGAGTCGTAAACTGCACAAAACAGTGCGACGCGGAAAATAGCGCAAGTGTGAACTGCACAAAACAGTGCGATGCGCAAAATAGCGCGAGTGTCAACTGCGCAAAACAGTGCGACGCGCAAAATAGCGCGAGTGTGAACTGCACAAAACAGTGCGACGCGCAAAATAGCGCGAGTGTGAACTGCACAAAACAGTGCGAGGCACAAGATAGCGCGGGTGATAAACTGCACAAAACAGTGCGACATGGAAAATAGCGCGAGTGTGAACTGCCCAAAACAGTGCGACGCGCAAAATAGGGCGATTGTCAACTGCACAAAACAGTGCGACACGGAAAATAGCGCGAGTGTGAACTGCACAAAACAGTGCGACGCGCAAGTAGCGCGAGTGTCAACTGCACAAAACAGTGCGACGCGCAAAATACCGCGAGTGATAAACTGCACAAAACAGTGCGACGCGCAAAATAGCGCGAGTATCAACTGCACAAAACAGTGCGACGCGCAAAATAGCGCCAGCGTCAACTGCACAAAACAGTGCGACGCGCAAAATTGTGCGAGTGATAAACTGCACAATACAGTGCGACGGGGAAAATAGCGCGAGTGATAAACTGCACAAAACAGTGCGACGCGCATCATAGCGCGAGTGATAAACTGCACAAAACAGTGCGACGCTCAAAATAGCGCGAGTGTGAACTCCACAAAATAGTGCGACACGGAAAATTGCGCGAGTGATAAACTGCACAAAACAGTGCGACGCGGAAAATAGCGCGAGTGTGAATTGCACAAAACTGTGCGACGCGCAAAATAGCGCGAGTGTCAACTGCACAAAACAGTGCGACGCGCAAGACAACGCGAGTGATAAACTGCACAAAACAATGCGACGGGCAAAATAGCGCGAGTGTGAACTACACAAAACAATGCGACGCGCAAAACATTGCGAAGGTGAACTGCACAAAACAGTGCGACGCGCAAAATTGCGCGAGTGATAAACTGCACAAAACAGTGCGACGCGGAAAATAGCGCAAGTGTGAACTGCACAAAACAGTTCAATGCGCAAAATAGCGCGAGTGTCAACTGCGCAAAACAGTGCGACGCGCAAAATAGCGCGAGTGTGAACTGCACAAAACAGTGCGACGCGCAAAATAGCGCGAGTGTGAACTGCACAAAACAGTGCGAGGCACAAAATAGCGCGAGTGATAAACTGCACAAAACAGTGCGACATGGAAAATAGCGCGAGTGTGAACTGCACAAAACAGTGCGACGCGGAAAATAGTGCGACTGTGAACTGCACAAAACTGTGCGACCCGCAAAATAGCGCGAGTGTGAACTGCACAAAACAGTGCGACGCGCAAAATAGCGCGAGTGTCAACTGCACAAAACAGTGCGACGCGCAAAATAGCGTGAGTGATAAACTGCACAAAACAGTGCGACGCGCAAAATAGTGCGAGTGTCAACTGCACAAAACAGTGCGAGGCGCAAAATAGCGCGAGCGTCAACTGCACAAAACAGTGCGACGCGCAAAATAGCGCGAGTGATAAACTGCACAAAACAGTGCGACGCGCAAAATAGCGCGAGTGATAAACTGCACAAAACGTGCGACGCGCATCATAGCGCGAGTGATAAACTGCACAAAACAGTGCGACGCGCAAAATAGCGCGAGTGTGAACTCCACAAAATAGTGCGACACGGAAAATTGCGCGAGTGATAAACTGCACAAAACGTGCGACGCGGAAAATAGCGCGAGTGTGAATTGCACAAAACTGTGCGACGCGCAAAATAGCGCGAGTGTCAACTGCACAAAACAGTGCGACGCGCAAGACAACGCGAGTGATAAACTGCACAAAACAGTGCGACGCGCAAAATAGCGCGAGTGTGAACTACACAAAACAGTGCGACGCGCAAAATATCGCGACGGTGAACTGCACAAAACAGTGCGACGCGCAAAATTGCGCGAGTGATAAACTGCACAAAACAGTGCGACGCGGAAAATAGCACGAGTGTGAACTGTACAAAAAAGTGTGATGCGCAAAATAGCGCGATTTTCAACTGCACAAAACAGTGCGACGCGCAACGTAGCGCGAGTGATAAACTGCACAAAACAGTGTGACACGTAAAATAGCGCGCTTGTGAAGTGCACAAAATGGTGCGACACGAAAAATAGCACGAGTGATCAACTGCACAAAACGGTGCGAGGCGCAAAATAGCGCGAGTGATAAATTGCACAAAACCGTGCGACGCGCAAAATAGCGCTAACGTCAACTGCATAAAATAGTGCGAGGCGCGAAAATAGCGCCAGCGTCAACTGCACAAAATAGTGCGAGCCGCAAAATAGCGCGAGTGTCAACTGCACAAAACAGTGCGACGCGCAAGACAGGGCGGGTGACAAACTGCACAAAACAGTGCGATGCGTAACAGAGCGCGAGTGATAAACTGCACAAAACAGTGCGACGCGGAAGATAGTGCTTGTGATAAACTGCACAAAACAGTGCGACGCGCAACATAGCGCGAGTGATAAACTGCACAAAACAGTACGAGGCGGAAAATAGCGCGAGTGTGAACTGCACAAAACAGTGCGACGCGGAAAATAGCGCGAGTGTGAACTGCACAAAACAGTGCGACCCGCAAAATAGCGCGAGTGTGAACTGCACAAAACAGTGCGACGCGCAAAATAGCGCGAGTGTCAACTGCACAAAACAGTGCGAGGTGCAAAATAGCGCGAGCGATAAACTGCACAAAACAGTGCGAGGCGCAAAATAGCGCGAGCGATAAACTGCACAAAATAGTGCGACGCGCAAAATAGCGCGAGTGTGAACTGCACAAAACAGTGCGACGCGCAAAATAGCGCGAGTGATAAACTGCACAAAACAGTGCGAGGCAGAAAATAGTGCGACTGTGAACTGCACAAAACAGTGCGACGCGTAAAATAGCACGAGTGCCAACTGCACAAAACAGTGCGACGCGCAAAATAGCGCGAGTGTGAACTGCACAAAACAGTGCGACGCGCAAAATAGCGCGAGTGTCAACTGCACAAAACCGTGCGAGGCGCAAAATAGCGTGAGCGATAAACTGCACAAAACAGTGTGACGCGCAAAATAGCGCGTGTGTGAACTGCACAAAATAGTGCGACGCGCAAAATAGCGCGAGTGATAAACTGCACAAAACAGTGCGACGCGGAAAATAGCGCGAGTGTCAACTGCGCAAAACAGTGCAACGCGCAAAATAGCGCGAGTGATAAACTGCACAAAACAGTGCGACGCGCAAAATAGCGTGAGTGTGAACTGCACAAAACAGTGCGACGCGCCAAATTGCGCGAGTGATAAACTGCACAAAACAGTGCGACACAGAAAATAGCGCGAGTGTGAACTGCACAAAACAGTGTGACGCGCAAAATAGCGCCAGTGTCAACTGCACAAAACAGTGCGACGCGCAAGATAGCGCGAGTTATAAACTGCACAAAACAGTGCGACGCGCAACATAGCGCAAGTGATAAACTGCACAAAACAGTGCGACGCGCAAAATAGCGCGAGTGTGAACTGCATAAAACAGTGTGACGCGCAAAATAGCGCGAGTGTGAATTGCACAAAACAGTGCGACGCACAAAATAGCGCGAGTGTCAACTGCACAAAATAGTGCGACGCGGAAAGTAGCGCGAGTGTGAACTGCACAAAACAGTGCGACGCGCAGAATAGCGCGAGTGATAAACTGCATAAAACAGTGCGATGCGCAAAATAGTGCGAGTGTCAGCTGCACAAAACAGTGCGAGACGCAAAATAGCGCGAGCGATAAACTGTACAAAACATGCAAGGCGCAAAATAGCGCGAGCGATAAACTGCACAAAACAGTGCGAGGCTCAAAATAGCGCGAGCGATAAACTGCACAAAACAGTGCGACGCGCAAAATAGCGCGAGTGTGAACTGCACAAAATAGTGCGACGCGCAAAATAGCACGAGTGTCAACTGCACAAAACAGTGCGAGGCGCAAGGTAGCGCGAGTGATAAACTGCACAAAACAGTGCGACGCGGAAAATAGCGCGATTGTGAACTGCACAAAACAGTTCGACGTGGAAAATAGCGCGATTGTGAACTGCACAAAACAGTGCGACGCGCAAAATAGCGCGAGTGTCAACTGCGCAAAACAGTGCGACGCGCAAAATAGCGCGAGTGATAAACTGCACAAAACAGTGCGACGCGCAAAATAGCGCGAGGGTGAACTGCACAAAACAGTGCGACGCGCCAAATTGCGCGAGCGATAAACTGCACAAAACAGTGCGACGCAGAAAATAGCGCAAGTGTGAACTGCACAAAACAGTGTGACGCGCAAAATAGCTCGAGTGTCAACTGCACAAAACAGTGCGACGCGCAAGATAGCGCGAGTGATAAACTGCACAAAACAGTGCGACGCGCAACATAGCGCGAGTGATAAACTGCACAAAACAGTGCGACGCGCAAAATAGTGCGAGTGTGAACTGCACAAAACAGTGTGACGCGCAAAATTGCGCGAGTGATAAACTGCACAAAACAGTGCGACGCGGAAAATAGCGGGAGTGTGAATTGCACAAAACAGTGCGACGCGCAAAATAGCGCGAGTGTCAACTGCACAGAATAGTGCGACGCGCAAGATTGCGCGAGTGATAAACAGCACAAAACAGTGCGATGCGCAAAATAGTGCGAGTGTCAGCTGCACAAAACAGTGCGAGGCGCAAAATAGCGCGAGCGATAAACTGCACAAAACTGTGCGAGGCGCAAAATAGCGCGAGCGATAAACTGCACAAAACAGTGCGACGCGCAAAATAGCGCGAGTGTGAACTGCACAAAACAGTGCGACGCGCAAAATAGCGCGAGTGTCAACTGCACAAAACAGTGCGAGGCGCAAGATAGCGCGAGTGATAAACTGCACAAAACAGTGCGACGCGGAAAATAGCGCGAGTGTGAACTGCACAAAACAGTGCGACGCGCAAAATAGCGCGAGTGTCAACTGCACAAAACAGTGCGACGCGCAAAATAGCGCGAGTGATAAACTGCACAAAATAGTGCGACCGCAAAATAGCGCGGGTGTGAACTGCACAAAACAGTGCGACGCGCCAAATTGCGCGAGCGATAAACTGCACAAAACAGTGCGACGAAAATAAGCGCAAGTGTGAACTGCACAAAACAGTGTGACGCGTAAAATAGCTCGAATGTCAACTGCACAAAACAGTGCGACGCGCAAGATAGCGCAAGTGATAAACTGCACAAAACAGTGCGACGCGCAACATAGCACGTGTGATAAACTGCACAAAACAGTGCGACGCGAAAAATAGTGCGAGTGTGAACTGCACAAAACAGTGTGACGCGCAAAATTGCGCGAGTGATAAACTGCACAGAACAGTGCGACGCGGAAAATAGCGCGAGTGTGAATTGAACAAAACAGTGCGACGCACAAAATAGCGCGAGTATCAACTGCACAAAACTGTGCGATGCGGAAAATAGCGTGGGTGTGAACTGCACAAAACAGTTTGACGCGCAAAATAGCGCGAGTGTCAACTGCGCAAAACAGTGCGACGCGCAAAATAACGCAAGTGATAAACTGCACAAAACAGTGCGACGCGCAAAATAGCGCGAGTGTGAACTGCAAAAAACAGTACGACGCGCCAAATTGCGCTAGCGATAAACTGTACAAAACAGTACGACGCAGAAAAGAGCGCAAGTGTGAACTGCGCAAAACAGTGTGACGCGCAAAATAGCTCGAGTGTCAACTGCACAAAACAGTGCGACGTGCAAGATAGCGCGAGTGATAAACTGCACAAAACAGTTCGACGCGCAACATAGCGCGAGTGATAAACTGCACAAAATAGTGCGACGCGAAAAATAGTGCGAGTGTGAACTGCACAAAACAGTGTGACGCGCAAAATTGCGCGAGTGATAAACTGCACAAAACAGGGCGACGCGGAAAATAGCGCAAGTGTGAATTGCACAAAACAGTGCGACGCACAAAATAGCGCGAGTATCAACTGCACAAAACTGTGCGACGCGGAAAATAGCGTGGGTGTGAACTGCACAAAACAGTGCGACGCGGAAAATAGCGCGAGTGTGAACTGCACAAAACAGTGCGACGCGCAAAATAGCGTGAGTGATAAACTGCACAAAACAGTGCGACGCGGAATATAGCGCGAGTGTGGATTGCACAAAACAGTGCGATGCGCCAAATAGCGCGAGTGTCAACTGCACAAAACAGTGCGAGCGCGAGTGATAAACTGCACAAAACAGTGCGACGCACAAAATATCACGACGGTGAACTGCACAAAACAGTGCGACGCGGAAAATTACGCGAGTGATAAACTGCACAAAACAGGGCGACGCACAAAATTGCACTGGTGAGAAACTGCACAAAACAGTGCGACGTACAAAATAGCGCGAGTGTCAACTGCACAAAACAGTGCGACGCGCAAAATTGCACGAGTGATAAACTGCACAAAACAGTGCGACGCGGAAAATAGCGCGAGTGTGAACTGCACAAAACAGTGCGACGCGCAAAATAGCGCGAGTGTCAACTGCACAAAACAGTGCGACGCGCAAGATAGCGCGAGTGATAAACTGCACAAAACAGTGCGACGCGCAACATAGCGCGAGTGATAAACTGCACAAAATAGTGTGACACGCAAAATAGCGCGCTTGTGAACTGCACAAAACGGTGCGACGCGCAAAATAGCGCGAGTGATAAACTGCACAAAACAGTGCGAGGCGCAAAATAGCGCGAGTGATAAACTGCACAAAACAGTGCGACGCGCAAAATAGCGCCAGCGTCAACTGCACAAAACAGTGCGAGGCGCAAAATAGCGCGAGTGTCAACTGCACAAAACAGTGCGACGCGCAAGATAGCGCGAGTGATAAACTGCACAAAACAGTGCGACGCGCAACATAGCGCGAGTGATAAACTGCACAAAACAGTGCGACGCGGAAAATAGCGCGAGTGTCAACTGCACAAAACAGTGCGACGCGCAAAATAGCGCGAGTGATAAACTGCACAAAACAGTGCGACGCGCAAAATAGTGCGAGTGTGAACTGCACAAAACAGTGCGACGCGTAAAATAGCGCGAGTGTCAACTGCACAAAATAGTGCGACGCGCAAAATAGCGTGAGTGATAAACTGCACAAAACAGTGCGACGCACAAAATCGCGGGAGTGTGAACTGCACGAAACAGTGCGACGCGCAAAATAGCGCGAGTGATAAACTGCACAAAACAGTGCGAGGTGCAAAATGGCGCGAGTGTCAACTGCACAAAACAGTGCGAGGCACAAAATATCACGAGTGATAAACTACAAAAAACAATGCGACGCGGAAAATAGCGCGAGTGTGAACTGCACAAAACAGTGCGACACGCACAATAGCGCGAGTGTCAACTGCACAAAACAGTGCGAGGCGCAAAATAGTGCGAGTGATAAACTGCAGAAAACAGTGCGACGCGGAAAGTAGCGCCAGTGTGAACTGCACAAAACAGTGCGACGCGCAAAATAGCGCGAGGGTCAACTGCACAAAATAGTGCGACGTGCAGAATAGCGCGAGCGTCAACTGCACAAAACAGTGCGAGGCGCAAAATAGCGCGAGTGATAAACTGCACAAAACAGTGCGACGCGCAAAATAGCGCGAGTGTGAACTGCACAAAACAGTGCGACCCGCAAAATAGCGCGAGTGTCAACAGCACAAAACAGTGCGACGCCCAAAATAGCGCGAGTGTCAACTGCACAAAACAGTGCGACGCGCAAGATAGCGCGAGTGGTAAACTGCACATAACAGTGCGACGCGCAACATAGCGTCAGTGATAAACTGCACAAAACAGTGTGACGCGCAAAATAGCGATTGTGAACTGCACAAAACAGTGCGACGCACAAAATAGCGCGAGTGATAAACTGCACAAAGCAGTGCGAGGCGCAAAATAGCGCCGGTGATAAACTGCACAAAACAGTGTGACGCGCAAAATAGCGCGCGTGTGAACTACACAAAACAGTGCGACGCCCAAAATATCGCGAGGGTGAACTTCACAAAATAGTGCGACGCGCAAAATAGCGCGAGTGTCAACTGCACAGAACAGTGCGACACGCAAGATTGCGCGAGTGATAAACTGCACAAAACAGTGTGACGCGCAAAATAGCGCGATTGTGAACTGCACAAAACAGTGCAACGCGCAAAATAGCGCCATTGATAAACTACACAAAACAGTGCGAGGCGCAAAATAGCGCCGGTGATAAACTGCACAAAACAGTGCGACGAGCAAAATAGCGCGCGTGTGAACTTCCCAAAACAGTGCGACGCGCAAAATATCGTGAGGGTGAACTGCACAAAACAGTGCGACGCGCAAAATAGCGCGAGTGTAAACTGCACAAAATTGGGCAAGGCGAAAAATTACGCGAGCGATAAACGGCACAAAAGAGTGCGACTCGGAAAATAGCGCGAGTGTGAACTGCACAAAATAGTGCGACGCGCAAAATGGCGCGTGTGTCAACTGCACAAAACAGTGCGAGGCGCAAAATAGCGCGAGTGATAAACTGCACAAAACAGTGCGACGCGGGAAATAGGGCGAGTGTGAATTGCACAAAACAGTGCGACACGCAAAATAGCGCGATTGTCAACTGCACAAAACAGTGCAACGCGCAAAATAGCGCGAGTGTCAACTGCACAAAACAGTGCGAGGCGCAAAATAGCGCGAGCGATAAACTGCACAAAACAGTGCGACGCGCAAAATAGCGCGAGTGTGAAATGCACAAAACAGTGCGACGCGTAAAATAGCGCGAGTGTCAACTGCACAAAACAGTGCGAGCCGCAAGATAGCGCGAGAGATAAACTGCACAAAACAGTGCGACGCGCAAAATAGCGCGAGTGTGAACTGCACAAAACAGTGCGACGCGGCAAATTGCGGGAGTGATAAACTGCACAAAACAGTGCGACGCATAAAATAGAGCGAGTGTGAACTGCACAAAATAGTGTGACGCGCAAAATAGTGTGAGTGTCAATTGCACAAAACGGTGCGACGCGCAAGATAGCGCGAGTGATGAAGTGCCCAAAATAGTGCGACGCGCAACATAGCGCGAGTGATAAACTGCACAAAACTGTGCGACGCGCAAAATAGCGCGAGTTTGAACTGCACAAAACATTGCGACGCGCAAAATTGCGCGAGTGATAAACTGCACAAAACAGTGCGACGCGGAAAATAGCGCGAGTGTGAAATGCACAAAACAGTGCGACGCGCAAAATAGCGCGAGTGTCAACTGCACAAAATAGTGCGACGCGCAAAATAGCGCGAGTGTGAACTGCACAAAACAGTGCGATGCGGAAAATAGCGCGAGTGTGAACTGCACAAAACAGTGCGACGGGCAAAATAGCGCGAGTGTGAACTGCACAAAACAGTGCGACGCGCAAAATAGCGCGAGTGATAAACTGCACAAAACAGTGCGACGCGCAAAATAGCGCGAGTGTCAACTGCACAAAACAGTGCGACGGGCAAAATAGCGCGAGTGTGAGCTGCACAAAACAGTGCGACGCGCAAAATAGCGTGAGTGATCAACAGCACAAAATAGTGCGACGCGCAAAATAGTGCGAGTGTCAACTGCACAAAACAGTGCGAGGCGCAAAATAGCGCGAGCGATAAACTCCACAAAACAGTGCGACGCGCAAAATAGCACGAGTGTGAAGTGCACAAAACAGTGCGACGCGCAAAATAGCGCGAGTGTCAACTACACAAAACAGTGTGAGGCGCAAGATAGCGCGAGTGATAAACTACACAAAACAGTGTGAGGCGCAACATAGCACGAGTGATAAACTGCACAAAACAGTGCGACGCGCAAAATAGCGCGATTGTGAACTGTAGAAAACAGTGCGAGGCGCAAAATAGCGCGAGCGATAAACTGCACAAAACGGTGCGACGCGCAAAATAGCGCGAGTGTGAACTACACAAAACAGAGCGAGGCGCAAAATATCGCAAGGGTGAACTGCACAAAACAGTGCAACCCGGAAAATAGCGCGAGTGTGAACTACACAAAACAATGCGACGCGCAAAATAGCGCGAGTGTCAACTGCACAAAACAATGCGATGCGGAAAATAGCGCGAGTGTGAACTGCACAAAACAGTGCGACACGCAAAATAGCGCGAGTGTCAACTGCATCAAATAGTGCGACGCGGAAAATAGCGCGAGTGTGAACTGCACAAAACAGTGCGACGCGCAAAATTGCGCGAGTGTCAACTGCACAAAATAGTGCGAGGCGCAAAATAGCGCGAGGGATAAACTGCACAAAACAGTGCGACGCACAAAATAGCGCGACTGTCAACTGCACAAAACAGTGCGAGGCGCAAAATAGCGCGAGCGATAAACTACACAAAACAGTGCGACGCGCAAAATAGCGCGAGTGTGAACTGCACAAAACAGTGCGACGCGCAAAATAGCGCGAGTGTCAACTGCACAAAATAGTGCGAGGCGCAAGATAGCGCGAGTGATAAACTGCACAAAACAGTGCGACGCGCAACATAACGCGACTGGTAAACTGCACAAAACAGTGCGACGCGCAAAATAGCGCGATTGTGAACTGCACAAAACAGTGCGACGCGCAAAATAGCGCAAGCGATAAACTGCACAAAACAGTGCGAGGCGCAAAATATCGCAAGGGTGAACTGCACAAAACAGTGCGACCCAGAAAATAGCACGGGTGTGAACTGCACAAAAAATGCGACGCGCAAAATAGCGCGTGTGTCAACTGCACAAAACAGTGCGACGCGGAAAATAGCGCGAGTGTGAACTACACAAAACAGTGCGACGCGCAAAATAGCGCGAGTGTCAACTGCACAAAACAGTGCGACGCGCATAATAGCGCGAGTGATAAACTGCACAAAACAGTGCGACACGAAAAATAGCACAAGTGTGAACTGCACAAAACAGTGCGTCGCGCAAAACAGCGCGAGTGTCAACTGCACAAAACAGTGCGACGCGCCAAATTGCGCGAGTGATAAACTGCACAAAAGAGTGCGACGCAGAAAATAGCGCGAGTGTGAACTGCACAAAGTAGTCTGACGCGCAAAATAGCGCGAGTGTCAACCGCACAAAACGGTGCGATGCGCAAGATAGCGCGAGTGGTAAACTGCACAAAATAGTGCGACGCGCAACATAGCGCGAGTGATAAACTGCACAAAACAATGCGACGCGCAAAATAGCGCGAGTGTGAACTGCACAAAACAGTGCGACGCACAAAATTGCGCGAGTGATAAACTGCACAAAACAGTGCGACGCAGAAAATAGCGCGAGTGTGAACTGCACAAAACAGTGCGACGTGCAAAATAGCGCGAGTGTCAACTGCACAAAACAGTGCGACGCGCAAGATAGCGCGAGTGATAAACTGCACAAAACAGTGCGACGCGCAACATAGCGCAAGTGATAAACTGCACAAAACAGTGGGACGCGCAAAATAGCACGATTGTGAACTGCACAAAATAGTGCGACACGCAAAATAGCGCGAGTGATAAACTGCACAAAACAGTGCAAGGCGCAAAATAGCGCCGGTGATAAACTGCAATAAACAGTGCGACGCGCAAAATAGCGCGCGTGTGAACTCCCCAAAATAGTGCGACGCGCAAAATATCGCGAGGGTGACCTACACAAAACAGTGCGGAGCGCAAAATAGCGCGAGTGTCAACTGCACAAAACAGTGCGAGGCGAAAAATAGCACGAGCGATAAACTGCACAAAACAGTGCGACGCGCAAAATAGCGCGAGTGTCAACTGCACAAAATAGCGCGAGCGATAAACTGCATAAAACAGTGCGTCGCGCAAAATAGCGCGAGTGTGAAGTGCACAAAACAGTGCGACAGGCAAAATAGCGCGAGTGTCAACTGCACAAAACAGTGCGAGGCGCAAGATAGCGCGAGTGATAAACTGCACAAAACAGTGCGACGCGCAACATAGCGCGAGTGATAAACTGCACAAAACATTGCGACGCGCAAAATATCGCGACGCGCAAAATATCGCGATTGTGAACTGCACAAAACTGTGCGACGCGCAAAATAGCGAGAGCGATAAACTGCACGAAACAGTGCGAGGCGCAAAATAGCGCGAGCGATAAACTGCACAAAACAGTGCGATGCGCAAAATAGCGCGAGTGTCAACTGCACAAAACAGTGCGAGGCGCAAGATAGCGCGGGTGATAAACTGCACAAAACAATGCGACGCGGAAAATAGCGCAAGTGTGAACAGCACAAAACAGTGCGACGCGCAAAATAGCGCGGGTGTCAACCGCACAAAACAGTGCGACGCGCAAAATAGCGCGAGTGATAAACTGCACAAAACTGTGCGACGCGCAAAATAGCGCGAGTGTGAACTGCACAAAACAGTAAGACGAGCCAAATTGCGCGAGTGATAAACTGCACAAAACAGTGCGACGCAGAAAATAGCGCGAGTGTGAACTGCACAAAACAGTGTGATGCGCAAAATAGCGCGAGTGTCAAATGCACAAAACGGTGCGACGCGCAAGATAGCGCGAGTGATAAACTGCACAAAATAGTGCGACGCGCAACATAGCGCGAGTGATAAACTGCACAAAACATTGCGACGCGCAAAATAGCGCGAGTGTAAACTGCCCAAAACAGTACGACGCGCAAAATTCCGCGATTGATAAACTGCACAAAACAGTGCGACGCGGAAAATAGCGCGAGTGTGAAGTGCACAAAACAGTGCGATGCGCAAAATAGCGCGAGTGTCAACTACACAAACAGAGCGACGCGGAAGATAGCGCGAGTGATAAACTGCACAAAATAGTGCGACGTGCAACATAGCGCGAGTGATAAACTGCACAAAATAGTGTGACGAGCAAAATAGCGCGAATGTGAACTGCACAAAACAGTGCGACGCACAAAATAGCGCGAGCGATAAACTGCACAAAACAGTGCGAGGCGCAAAATAGCGCGAGCGATAAACTGCCCAAAACAGTGCGATGCGCAAAATAGCGCGAGTGTCAACTGCACAAAACAGTGCGAGACGCAAAATAGCGCGAGCGATAAACTGCACAAAACAGTGCGACGCGCAAAATAGCGCGAGTGTGAAGTGCACAAAACAGTTTGACACGCAAAATAGCACGAGTGTCAACTACACAAAACAGTGCGAGGCGCAAGATAGCGCGAGTGACAAACTGCACAAAACAGTGCGACGCGCAACATAGCGCGAGTGATAAACTGCACAAAATAGTGCGACGCGCAAAATAGCGCGATTGTGAACTGCACAAAACAGTGCGACGCGCAAAATAGCGCGAGCGATAAACTGCACAAAATAGTGCGAGGCACAAAATAGCGCGAGTGATAAACTGCACAAAACGGTGCGACGCGCAAAATAGCGCGAGTGTGAACTGCAAAAAACAGTTCGAGGCGCAAAGTATCGCAAGGGTGAACTGCACAAAACAGTGCGACACGAAAAATAGCGCGAGTGTGAACTGCACAAAACAGTGCGACGCGCAAAATAGCGTGTGTGTCAACTGCACAAAACAGTGCGACGCGGAAAATAGAGCGAGTGTGAACTGCACAAAACAGTGCGACGCGCAAAATAACGCGAGTGTCAACTGCACAAAACAGTGCGATGCGCAAAATAGCGCGGGTGATAAACTGCACAAGACAGTGGGGTTCGACTACTGATGGTTTAAGACTTGGACACTACTGATGGCTTACTTGGTGGAGAAAGGTGTGCAGGGCACAGGTTCAGTTTCTTCGGCAAGGAGAGAGGCGAATCTCAACTTCACACCCCATTTTGGACCACAATTATTTTGGATGGTTTTTAGACCTTGAAACCCTCTCTTTCAAAACATTTTTGAAATAAAATTCCCACGATGTTCCGACGCTCGCATTTCGGTAAATGTTGCGCTTTTCGGTAAACTGAGCAAGGACAAAATGGGGATGAATGAAAGAGAGATGAAATCTTTGAAAAATCTTTCAAAACACCTTACTTAGGGGTTCGAAGTTGAGGAGAAGAGGAAAGGAGAGGAGAAAAACTGGTCTGGAAGAAGTTCGGCATGAATCCGGGTAGGAAAGAATCGAGCAGCCCTCATTGAATCGGGCTTATTCAATTGCATACGTGGAGTTAAGCTATGAGGCCACTATCGTTGGAAAGAATACTTCCGGGGCTTCACTTTGTACTCAAGAATCTCCCAAAGCCAAGTCCGGGTGGAGGAGATATGATTGGTTGAAGCTGGGCATCATCCCGTTTGGATCGAGTCTGCGCGGCTTCACCAAAAAGGCCATAACTTTCTGCACAGGAGGAATTTTGATGCAAGGTTTGCGCCATTGGAAAGCTAACTTCCGGGGCTTCAATTTGCATACCCATCGGCCATTTTTTTGACCTTGGAATCATCTATCGGCAATCTATTTTGCCGACCGGCAAAATATTATGCCGACCGGCAAAATATTATGCCGACCGGCACTTTATTTTGGCCGACGACCAAATTTTCTGGCCGGTTTGCACCCTTTGCACCCTCCAAGCCTGGTGCATCCCAGCTGTGCCAGTTGGAATGCACCAGCACACTCCCCCGTGCATATATGTTGCTATTTTGAGCCCTTGACCACCTTTGAATCCCTCTTTTGCACCCTTTGCTCAAGGCTTCTTGAGGAAGCCTTGACCCCTTGTCTTGGCTTCCTCAAGAAGCCTACCAGCTGTCCAAGCTTCTCCAATAAGCCTTGACCTCTCCTTAGACCCCTTTGACCCTTTGAAGCTTGTCTTAGAAGCTTAGCATTGCCTATATAAGAGAGGTCCCTTCTCCTTTGTTGGTTGGAGATTTTGGAGCAAAAAACCAGAGGGAAGAGATATATATCTGATATACATACATACACCCTCTATATCTATCTTATTCAAGCCTCCAAACACCTTTGTTCTTGCACCATTTGCCCTACAACACCTAGCACAACACCTCCATCCTCCATTCCAGCACTTGGGAGGCCATTTGCAGAGGTTAGAAGCTTAGAAACTTGGACCAAGGGCTGCTGGTTTGCTGCTCTTCAAGGGTAGCATCCATTTCCCTTAAACTTGTATTTTTTAGCTTCATTGGTTGGCCTTATTTACAAGTATTTTTGAGCTTCGATGTAAACTGTAAAGAGGCTTATTTTGAGCCCTTGTTCAACATTGAAGAAGGGCTCAACACTGTTGGGGACCTCCATGTATGACTTGCTTCATTACCCCTCTTTGGTCCCCATTTTTGCATGATTTGTTAGCTCATTTTGCTTCTGTTTCTCGGCCATGATCAGAACTGATAGTGGCCATATTTTGACCCCCTTGACATGTTTCATTAAGGGTCTTTGGCTGTTTGACGCATGTTTTGTATACTTCATGTTATAGCCCTCTTGTGGCCTTAATCTTGTATTGCATTTTAAGGGTGTTTGTATATTGATTTGGGGGCTGTCATAAACTGTGAGTAGTCATATTTTTGGTCCCTCTTCAGTGTTGTCGAAGGGTCTTTTCCAGTTTGGGCTTTGCATCTACCACTTGCTTCATTACCTAGCTTGAGGGCCCGTTTTTGCATGTTGTTTTTGCCCTATCTATGCTCACTGTTTGGCCATGCTTTGAACTGAAAAAATGCTTTTTTTGGGGCTTCCTTGCTTCTGTTTTCATGCTTCATGTCCAGATTATGCATGTTTGATATAGCTATAGGTCATTTCATGAGCCTAATCTTGCATTTCAGGTCCATTTCATGCACTTAGTGTCATTTCGCTATGTTTTGGGACCGTTTGGCATCATGTTCCAGTGCTGAAATTCACATGCTTGTATGCCATCTTGCATCCCTTGCCATGCTTTGGTAGAATTGCATTTTCGTGCCTTAGGTTTGGTTAATGCATTGTGCATGCATCCCATGTATTGTGTTGCCTCACTTGCCTCATTATGGCCACTGATTTTGGCATGCTTGCGAGCTATCCATGTTAGTTTAAGTCCATCGTTGCATGTTGTTGCATACCATGTTTGTTTACATGTTTAGGTTGCGCGCCTAGCATACATTGTTCATTTGCATGCCCATGTTGCATACTAGATCACATGCCTAGGTTGCATTACATTGGCATGCATGCCTTGCCTCTTGATCAAGTGATAGGTTGGGCTTTATGTGTTTGTTTGGTTTGCATGACATTTGAAATCAAAGTGCATACTTGGTTTCTTGGGCCATCATGCATCGAAATGCGCAATTGGTGGTCCGAGGACCAAGGAACATACCCCTTTGAGTCAAAATCATGATAAGGGATGTGTTGGTGCACACATTTGCTTGAAATTTCATACCATGCACTGTCTGTCCTTTGTTGCTGTCAAAACTGTCTTCTGCAGGAAGTTTCTGCCGACCGGCAACATACAGTGCCGACCGCCATTTGTGAATGGCCGATAGCTTCATCAGCAGTCGATGGACATTCCTCATGGCCGGTGGGCATTTCCTCCAGCCGATGGTATTCTACAGTGTGCAAGGAACGTGTCCTAGGACTTTGGCAGTCTTTGGAGAGGCAGGACAGTGAAAACAGAGGCAGCAGTGGTATGGTGCGGATTTTCCGGGCAAGACGGATCGAGCATGCCTCATTCGCGCATCCCGAGGCAGGGGCTGCGGCCATCTTCTCTCTGCATTTATTTTGATTAGATTAGAAATTATGTAATAATTAATTTAGCGATTTGTTATTCGGACTGTATATTCTTTTGGTCCCTCTGTGTGAGGGCATATTTGTAATAAGTGTGGGTGAGTGTGTGTATGTCTTCTAACCCCCATTTCTTTCTTCCCTTTTATTTACCTGCTTATGATGGTAGATTAGGGCATATTTAAAATTAGCATACCTTATGCAATGCATGCGTGCATCCATGCATTTGTTGACATGCATCGGGCTTGGTACATCATACAAACTGCATTGTATTTCAAATCTAACTTGAATACGTGTTACTCGTGCATTTCACATGCCATGTTTAGGATAGCCGAGCCTGTCTAATTGCACTCTGTATGCGTTGCATTAGTCATCTTAACATGAGCTAGGTCATGCATATTTTGCTAACTAGTTTATTGTTTTGGCACAGAGTACAATGTAAGTATTTATGCTTTAGCGTGTCGCATACGTGTGAATGTTAACATGACAGTATGCTTGCCATGCGGCTAAGTGCTTATATGAAATAAACTGTTTGAATGCCTGTGGGTGGAGGTTGGATTGCTTGAGTTGGAATAACTCATTGAAATCCGTATTTTAGCCTACTTGCGAGTAGCAATTTCAAACTGTTTTCCAAACAAACGGATATGCAATGGTTGTTTCCAAATTAGGCAATCTAGTCTATACTTGTTTGCTGTGCGCATCACATAGTAATTCTAGGCTACTAACTGGAATAAGAACACATAACGTTTTCAAAATTGGATATCATGATTAGTAGAGGTCGGTTTTCGGACCGGGCGAGAGGGGGTGCTCATAGCTGACCTTCCCCAATCGTACCCAAGTTCCCGAGCCGAGGCAACTTTGGTGATGACGGACACGTGGCCTTTGGCACCGAGTCAGGGTTTCCTAAATTTCCCAAATATAAAATATTTAGGTGGCGACTCTGTATCTGGCAAAGCAGTCCATGTTTGGCACTTCTTTTCAAAACCTGTTTTTCTCAAAACGATTTGCCAGAGTTGGACTCTTTGGTTCAAGATTAAGAACCGTGACATTTGAGTCCTTGAACTGTAGTGACCCACCATTGAACCAGAGCAGGGGGGGACTCGCACTCCTCGCCCGGGATGCGTTCGGGGACGTCTACAGACGCGCAAAATAGCGCGAGTGTCAACTGCACAAAACAGTGCGACGCGGAAAATAGCGCGAGTGTGAACTGCACAAAACAGTGCGACGCGCAAAATAGCGCGAGTGTCAACTGCACAAAACTGTGCAACGCGCAAAATAGCGCGAGTGTCAACTGCACAAAACAGTGCGAGGCACAAAATAGCGCGAGCGATAAACTGCACAAAACAGTGCGACGAGCAAAATAGCGCGAGTGTCAACTGCACAAAACAATGCGAGGCGCACGATAACGCGAGTGATAAACTGCACAAAACAGTGCGATGCGGAAAATAGCGCAAGTGTGAACTGCACAAAACAGTGCGACGCGCAAAATAGCGCGAGTGTCAACCGCACAAAACAATGCGACGCGCAAAATAGCGCAAGTGATAAACTGCACAAAACAGTGCGACGCGCAAAATAGCGCGAGTGTGAACTGCACAAAACAGTACGACGCGCCAAATTGCGCGAGTGATAAACTGCACAAAACAGTGCGACGCGCAAAATAGCGCATCTAAACTGCCCAAAACAGTACGACACGCAAAATATCGCGAGGGTGAACTGCACAAAACAGTGCGACGCGCAAAATAGCGCGAGTTCAACTGCACAAAACAGTGCGAGGCGAAAAATAGCACGAGCGATAAACTGCACAAAAGAGTGCGACGCGGAAAATAGCGCGAGTGTGAACTGCACAAAACAGTGCGACGCGCAAAATAGCGCGAGTGTCAACTGCACAAAACAGTGCGAGGTGCAAAATAGCGCGAGTGATAAACTGCACAAAATAGTGCAACGCGAAAAATAGAGCGAGTGTGAACTGCACAAAAAAGTGCGACGTGGAAAATAGCGCGAGTGTGAACTGCACAAAACAGTGCGACGCAGAAAATAGCGCGAGTGTGAACTGCACAAAACAGTACGACGCGCAAAATAGCGCGAGTGTCAACTGCGCAAAACAGTGCGACGCGCAAAATCGCGCGAGGGATAAACTGCTCAAAACAGTGCGACGAGCAAAGTTGCGCGACTGTCAACTGCATAAAACAGTGTGAGGCGCAAAATAGCGCGAGCGATAAACTGCTCAAAACAGTGCGACGCGCAAAATAGCGCGAGTGTGAAGTGCACAAAACAGTGTGACGCGCAAAATAGCGTGAGTGTCAACTGCACAAAACAGTGCGAGGCGCAAAATAGCACGAGCGATAAACTGCACAAAACAGTGCGACACGCAAAATAGCGCGAGTGTGAAGTGCACAAAACAGTGCGACACGCAAAATAGCGCGAGTGTCAACTGCACAAAACAGTGCGAGGCGCAAGATAGCGCGATTGACAAACTGCACAAAACAGTGCGACGCGCAACATAGTGCGAGTGATAAACTACACAAAACAGTGCGACGCGCAAAATAGCGCGATTGTGAACTGCACAAAACAGTGCGACGCGCAAAATAGCGCGAGCGATAAACTGCACAAAACAGTGCGAGGCGCAAAATAGCGCGAGTGATAAACTGCACAAAACGGTGCGACGCGCAAAATAGCGCGAGTGCGAACTGCAAAAAACAGTGCGAGGCGCAAAATATCGCAAGGGTGAACTGCATAAAACAGTGAGACACGAAAAATAGCGCGCGTGTGAACTACACAAAACAGTGCGACGCGCAAAACAGCGCGAGTGTCAACTGCACAAAACAGTGCGACGCAGAAAATAGCGCGAGTGTGAACTGCACAAAACAGTGCGACGCGCAAAATAACGCGAGTGTCAACTGCACAAAACAGTGCGACGCGCAAAATAGCGCGGGTGATAAACTGCACAAAACAGTGCGACGCGGAAAATAGCGCGAGTGTGAACTACACAAAACAGTGCGACGCGCAAAATAGCGCGAGTGTCAACTGCACAAAACAGTGCGACGCTGAAAATAGCGCGAGTGTGAACTGCACAAAACAGTGCGACGCGCAAAATAGCGCGAGTGTCAACTGCACAAAACTGTGCGACGCGCAAAATAGCGCGAGTGTCAACTGCACAAAACAGTGCGAGGCGCAAAATAGCGCGAGTGATAAACTGCACAAAACAGTGCGACGCGCAAAATAGCGCAAGTGTGAACTGCACAAAATAGTGCGACGCGCAAAATAGCGCGAGTGTCAACTGCGCAAAACAGTGCGACGCGCAAAATAGCGCGAGTGATAAACTGCACAAAACAGTGCGACGCCCAAAATAGCGCGAGTGTGAACTGCACAAAACAGTACGCCGCGCAAATTGCGCGAGTGTGAACTGCACAAAACAGTGTGACGCGCAAAATAGCGGCGAGTTCCAACTGCACAAAACGGTGCGACGCGCAAAATAGCGCGAGTCATAAACTGCAAAAACAGTGCGACGCGCAAAATAGCGCGAGTGTGAACTGCCCAAAACAGTGCGACGCGCAAAATTCCGCGAGTGATAAACTGCACAAAACAGTGTGACGCGGAAAATAGCGCGAGAGTCAAGTGCACAAAACAGTGCGACGCGCAACATAGCGCGAGTGTCAACTGCACAAAACAGTGCGACGCGCAAGATAGCGCGAGTGATAAACTGCACAAAACAGTGCAAGTCGCAAAATAGCGCCGGTGATAAACTGCACAAAACAGTGCGACGCGCAAAATATCGCGAGGGTGAACAGCCCAAAACAGTGCGACGCGCAAAATAGCGCGAGTGTCAACTGCAAAAACAGTGCGATGCGCAAAGTAGCGCGAGTGTCAACTGCACAAAACAGTGCGAGGCGCAAAATAGCGCGAGCATAAACTGCTCAAAACAGTGCGACGCGCAACATAGCGCGAGTGATAAACTGCACAAAACAGTGGACGGCGAAAATAGCGCGATTCTGAACTGCACAAAACAGTGCGACGCGCAAAATAGCGCGAGGGATAAACTGCACAAAACAGTGCGACGCGCAAAATAGCGCGTGTGTGAACTGCACAAAACTGTGCGACGCGCAAAATATCGCAAGGGTGAACTGCACAAAACAGTGCGACGCGCAAAATTGCGCGAGTGTCAACTACACAAAACAGTGCGATGCGCAAAATAGCGCGAGTGATAAACTGCACAAAATAGTGCGACGCGCAAAATAGCGCGAGTGTGAACTGCACAAAACAGTGCGACGCGCAAAATAGCGCCAGTGTCAACTGCACAAAACAGTGCGAGGCGCAAAATAGCGCGAGTGTCAACTGCACAAAACTGTGCGACGCGCAAAATAGCGCGAGTGTCAACTGCACAAAACAGTGCGAGGCACAAAATAGCGCGAGCGATAAACTGCACAAAACAGTGCGACGAGCAAAATAGCGCGAGTGTCAACTGCACAAAACAGTGCGAGGCGCACGATAGCGCGAGTGATAAACTGCACAAAACAGTGCGACGCGGAAAATAGCGCAAGTGTGAACTGCACAAAACAGTGCGACGCGCAAAATAGCGCGAGTGTCAACTGCACAAAACAATGCGACGCGCAAAATAGCGCAAGTGATAAACTGCACAAAACAGTGCGACGCGCAAAATAGCGCGAGTGTGAACTGCACAAAACAGTACGACGCGCCAAATTGCGCGAGTGATAAACTGCACAAAACAGTGCGACGCAGAAAATAGCGCGAGTGTGAACTGCACAAAACAGTGTGACGCGCAAAATAGCGCGAGTGTCAACTGCACAAAACAGTGCGACGTGCAAGATAGCGCGAGTGATAAACTGCACAAAATCGTGCGACGCGCAACATAGCGCGAGTCATAAACTGCCCAAAACAGTGCGACGCGCAAAATATCGCAAGTGTGAACTGCCCAAAACAGTGCGACGCGCAAAATTCCGCGAGTGATAAACTGCACAAAACAGTGCGACGCGAAAAACATCGCGAGTGTGAAGTGCACAAAACAGTGCGACGCGCAAAATAACGCGAGCGTCAACTGCACAAAACAGTGCAACGCGCAAGATAGCGCGAGTGATAAACTGCACAAAATAGTGCGACGCGCAAGATAGCGCGAGTGATAAACTGCACAAAACAGTGCGACGCGCAAAATAGCGGGCTTGATAAACTGCACAAACCAGTGCGAGTCGCAAAATAGCGCCGGTGATAAACTGCACAAAACAGTGCGACGCGCAAAATAGCGCATCTAAACTGCCCAAAACAGTACGACACGCAAAATATCGCGAGGGTGAACTGCACAAAACAGTGCGACGCGCAAAATAGCGCGAGTGTCAACTGCACAAAACAGTGCGAGGCGAAAAATAGCACGAGCGATAAACTGCACAAAACAGTGCGACGCGGAAAATAGCGCGAGTGTGAACTGCACAAAACAGTGCGACGTGCAAAATAGCGCGAGTGTCAACTGCACAAAACAGTGCGAGGTGCAAAATAGCGCGAGTGATAAACTGCACAAAACAGTGCAACGCGAAAAATAGAGCGAGTGTGAACTGCACAAAAAAGTGCGACGTGGAAAATAGCGCGAGTGTGAACTGCACAAAACAGTGCGACGCAGAAAATAGCGCGAGTGTGAACTGCACAAAACAGTGCGACGCGCAAAATAGCGCGAGTGTCAACTGCGCAAAACAGTGCGACGCGCAAAATCGCGCGAGGGATAAACTGCTCAAAACAGTGCGACGAGCAAAGTTGCGCGACTGTCAACTGCATAAAACAGTGTGAGGCGCAAAATAGCGCGAGCGATAAACTGCACAAAACAGTGCGACGCGCAAAATAGCGCGAGTGTGAACTGCACAAAACAGTGCGACGCGCAAAATAGCGTGAGTGTCAACTGCACAAAACAGTGCGAGGCGCAAAATAGCACGAGCGATAAACTGCACAAAACAGTGCGACACGCAAAATAGCGCGAGTGTGAACTGCACAAAACAGTGCGACACGCAAAATAGCGCGAGTGTCAACTGCACAAAACAGTGCGAGGCGCAAGATAGCGCGAGTGATAAACTGCACAAAACAGTGCGACGCGCAACATAGCGCGAGCGATAAACTGCACAAAACAGTGCGACGCGCAAAATAGCGCGAGTGTGAACTGCACAAAACAGTGCGACGCGCAAAATAGCGAGTGATAAACTGCACAAAACAGTGCGAGGCGCAAAATAGCGCGAGTGATAAACTGCACAAAACGGTGCAACGCGCAAAATAGCGCGAGTGCGAACTGCAAAAAACAGTGCGAGGCGCAAAATATCGCAAGGTGAACTGCATAAAACAGTGAGACACGAAAAATAGCGCGCGTGTGAACTACACAAAACAGTGCGACGCGCGCAAAACAGCGCGAGTGTCAACTGCACAAAACAGTGCGACGCAGAAAATAGCGCGAGTGTGAACTGCACAAAACAGTGCGACGCGCAAAATAACGCAAGTGTCAATTGCACAAAACAGTGCGACGCGCAAAATAGCGCGGGTGATAAACTGCACAAAACAGTGCGACGCGGAAAATAGCGCGAGTGTGAACTACACAAAACAGTGCGACGCGCAAAATAGCGCGACTCTCAACTGCACAAAACAGTGCGACGCAGAAAATAGCGCGAGTGTGAACTGCACAAAGCAGTGCGACGCGCAAAATAGCGCGAGTGTCAACTGCACAAAACTGTGCGACGCGCAAAATAGCGCGAGTGTCAACTGCACAAAACAGTGCGAGGCGCAAAATAGCGCGAGCGATAAACTGCACAAAACAGTGCGACGCGCAAAATAGCGCAAGTGTGAACTGCACAAAATAGTGCGACGCGCAAAATAGCGCGAGTGTCAACCGCGCAAAACAATGCGACGCGCAAAATAGCGCGAGTGATAAATTGCACAAAACAGTGCGACGCCCAAAATAGCGCAAGTGTGAACTGCACAAAACAGTACGCCGCGCCAAATTGCGCGAGTGTGAACTGCACAAAACAGTGTGACGCGCAAAATAGCGCGAGTTCCAACTGCACAAAACGGTGCGACGCGCAAAATAGCGCGAGTCATAAACTGCACAAAACAGTGCGACGCGCAAAATAGCGCGAGTGTGAACTGCCCAAAACAGTGCGACGCGCAAAATTCCGCGAGTGATAAACTGCACAAAACAGTGTGACGCGGAAAATAGCGCGAGAGTCAAGTGCACAAAACAGTGCGACGCGCAACATAGCGCGAGTGTCAACTGCACAAAACAGTGCGACGCGCAAGATAGCGCGAGTGATAAACTGCACAAAACAGTGCAAGTCGCAAAATAGCGCCGGTGATAAACTGCACAAAACAGTGCGACGCGCAAAATAGCGCGCGTGTGAACAGCCCAAAACAGTGCGACGCGCAAAATATCGCGAGGGTGAACAGCCCAAAACAGTGCGACGCGCAAAATAGCGCGAGTGTCAACTGCACAAAACAGTGCGACGCGCAAAGTAGCGCGACTGTCAACTGCACAAAACAGTGCGAGGCGCAAAATAGCGCGAGCAATAAACTGCTCAAAACAGTGCGACGCGCAACATAGCGCGAGTGATAAACTGCACAAAACAGTGGGACGCGCAAAATAGCGCGATTCTGAACTGCACAAAACAGTGCGACGCGCAAAATAACACGAGGGATAAACTGCACAAAACAGTGCGACGCGCAAAATAGCGCGTGTGTGAACTGCACAAAACTGTGCGACGCGCAAAATATCGCAAGGGTGAACTGCACAAAACAGTGCGACGCGCAAAATTGCGCGAGTGTCAACTACACAAAACAGTGCGATGCGCAAAATAGCGCGAGTGATAAACTGCACAAAATAGTGCGACGCGCAAAATAGCTCGAGTGTGAACTGCACAAAATGCGACGCGCAAATAGCGCCAGTGTCAACTGCACAAAACAGTGCGAGGCGCAAAATAGCGCGAGTGATAAACTGTACAAAACAGTGCGACGCGAAAAATAGCGCGAGTGTGAACTGCACAAAACAGTGCGACGCGCAAAATAGCACGAGTGTCAACTGCGCAAAACAGTGCGATGCGGAAAATAGCTCGAGTGTGAACCGCACAAAACAGTGCGACGCGCAACATAGCGTGAGTGATATACTGCACAAAACAGTGTGACGCGCACAATAGCCAGATTGATAAACTGCACAAAACAGTGCGTGGCGCAAAATAGCGCGAGTGTGAACTGCACAAAACAGTGCGACGCGCAAAATAGCGCGAGTGTCAACTGCACAAAACAGTGCGACGCACAAAATAGCGCGAGTGATAAACTGCACAAGACAGTGCGACGTGCAAAATAGCGCGAGGGTGAACTGCACAAAGCAGTGCGACGCGCAAAATAGCGCGAGTGTCAACTGCACAAAACTGTGCGACGCGCAAAATAGCACGAGTGTCAACTGCACAAAACAGTGCGAGGCGCAAAATAGCGCGAGCGATAAACTGCACAAAACAGTGCGACGCGCAAAATAGCGCAAGTGTGAACTGCACAAAATAGTGCGACGCCCAAAATAGCGCGAGTGTCAACCGCGCAAAACAATGCGACGCGCAAAATAGCGCGAGTGATAAATTGCACAAAACATGCGACGCCCAAAATAGCGCAAGTGTGAACTGCACAAAACAGTAGCCCGCGCCAAATTGCACAAGTGTGAACTGCACAAAACAGTGTGACGCGCAAATAGCGCGAGTTCCAACTGCACAAAACGGTGCGACGCGCAAAATAGCGCGAGTCATAAACTGCACAAAACACAGTGCGACGCGCAAAATAGCGCGAGTGTGAACTGCCCAAAACAGTGCGACGCGCAAAATTTCGCGAGTGATAACTGCACAAAACAGTGTGACGCGGAAAATAGCGCGAGAGTCTAGTGCACAAAACAGTGCGACGCGCAACATAGCGCGAGTGTCAACTGGCACAAAACAGTGCGACGCGCAAGATAGCGCGAGTGATAAACTGCACAAAACAGTGCAAGTCGCAAAATAGCGCCGGTGATAAACTGCACAAAACAGTGCGACGCGCAAAATATCGCGCGTGTGAACAGCCCAAAACAGTGCGACGCGCAAAATATCGCGAGGGTGAACTGCACAAAACAGTGCGACGCGCAAAATAGCGCGAGTGTCAACTGCACAAAACAGTGCGACGCGCAAAGTAGCGCGACTGTCAACTGCAACAAAACAAGTGCGAGGCGCAAAATAGCGCGAGCAATAAACTGCTCAAACAGTCGACGCGCAACATAGCGCGAGTGATAACTGCACAAAACACGTGGGACGCGCAAAATAGCGCGATTCTGAACTGCACAAAACAGTGCGACGCGCAAATAGCGCGAGGGATAAACTGCACAAAACAGTGCGAGCGCAAAATAGCGCTGTGTGAACTGCACAAAACTGTGGACCGCGCAATATCGCAGGGTGAACGCACAAAACAGTGCGACGCGCAAAATTGCGCGAGTGTCAACTACACAAAACAGTGCGACGCGCAAAATAGCGCGAGTGATAAACTGCACAAAATAGTGCGACGCGCAAAATAGCGCGAGTGTGAACTGCACAAAACAGTGCGACGCGCAAATAGCGCCAGTGTCACTGCACAAAACAGTGCGAGGCGCAAAATAGCGCGAGTGATAAACTGTACAAAACAGTGCGACGCGAAAATAGCGCGAGTGTGAACTGCACAAAACAGTGCCGACGCGCAAAATAGCACGAGTGTCAACTGCGCAAAACAGTGCGACGCGGAAAATATCTCGAGTGTGAACCGCACAAAACAGTGCGACGCGCAACATAGCGTGAGTGATATACTGCACAAAACAGTGTGACGCGCACAATAGCCAGATTGATAAACTGCACAAAACTGTGCGTGGCGCAAAATAGCGCGATGTGAACTGCACAAAACAGTGCGACGCCAAAATAGCGCGAGTGTCAACTGCACAAAATAGTGCGACGCACAAAATAGCGTCGAGTGATAACTGCACAAAACAGTGCGACGTGCAAATAGCGGAGGTGAACTGCACAAGCAGTGCGACGCGCAAAATAGCGCGAGTGTCAACTGCACAAAACTGTGCGACGCGCAAAATAGCGCGATGTCAACTGCACAAAACAGTGCGAGGCGCAAAATAGCGCGAGCGATAAACTGCACAAAACAGTGCGATGCACAAAATGCGCAAGTGTGAACTGCACAAAATAGTGCGACGCGCAAAATAGCGCGAGTGTCAACCGCGCAAAACAATGCGACGCGCAAAATAGCGCGAGTGATAAATTGCACAAAACAGTGCGACGCCCAAAATAGCGCAAGTGTGAACTGCACAAAACAGTACGCCGCGCCAATTGCGCGAGTGTGAACTGCACAAAACAGTGTGACGCGCAAAATAGCGCGAGTTCCAACTGCACACAAACGGTGTCGATGCGCAAAATAGCGCAAGTCATAAACTGCACACAAAACAGTGCGACGCGCAAAATAGCGCGAGTGTGAACTGCCCAAAACAGTGCGACGCGCAAAATTTCGCGAGTGATAACTGCACAAAACAGTGTGACGCGGAAAATAGCACGAGAGTCAAGTGCACAAAACAGTGCGACGCGCAACATAGCGCGAGTGTCAACTGCACAAAACAGTGCGACGTGCAAGATAGCGCGAGTGATAAACTGCACAAAACAGTGCAAGTCGCAAAATAGCGCCGGTGATAAACTGCACAAAACAGTGCGACGCGCAAAATAGCGCGCGTGTGAACAGCCCAAAACAGTGCGACGCGCAAAATATCGCGAGGGTGAACTGCACAAAACAGTGCGACGCGCAAAATAGCGCGAGTGTCAACTGCACAAAACAGTGCGACGCGCAAAGTAGCGCGACTGTCAACTGCACAAAACAGTGCGAGGCGCAAAATAGCGCGAGCAATAAACTGCTCAAAACGTGCGACGCGCAACATAGCGCGAGTGATAACTGCACAAAACAGTGGGACGCAAAATAGCGCGATTCTGACTGCACAAAACAGTGCGACGCGCAAAATAGCGCGAGGGTAAACTGCACACAAACGTGCGACGCGCAAAATGCGTGTGTGTGTACTGCACAAAACTGTGCGACGCACAAAATATCGCAAAGGGGAACTGCACAAAACAGTGCGACGCGCAAAATTTCGCGAGTGTCAACTACACAAAACAGTGCGATGCCCAAAATAGCGCGAGTGATAAACTGCACAAAATGTGCGACGCGCAAATAGCGCGAGTGTGAACTTCAAACAAAACAGTGCGACGCGCAAAATAGCGCCATGTCAACTGCACAAAACAGTGCGAGGCGCAAAATAGCGGCGAGTGATAAACGTACAAAAACAGTGCGACGTGAAAAATCGCGAGTGTGAACTGCACAAAACCTGCGACGCGCAAAATAGCACGAGTGTCAACTCTGCGCAAAACAGTGCGCGCGGAAAATATCTCGAGTGTGAACCGCACAAAACGTGCGACGCGCAACATAGCGTGAGTGATATACTACACAAAACAGTGTGACGCGCACAATAGCCATTTGATAAACTGCACAAAACTGTGCGTGGCGCAAAATAGCGCGAGTGTGAACTGCACAAAACAGTGCGCGCGCAAAATAGCGCGAGTGTCAACTGCACAAAACAGTGCGACGCACAAATAGCGCGAGTGATAAACTGCACAAAACAGTGCGACGTGCAAAATAGCGCGAGGGTGAACTGCACAAAGCAGTGCGACGCGCAAAATAGCGCGAGTGTCAACTGCACAAAACTGTGCGACGCGCAAAATAGCGCGAGTGTCAACTGCACAAAACAGTGCGAGGCGCAAAATAGCGCGAGCGATAAACTGCACAAAACAGTGCGACGCACAAAAGCGCAAGTGTGAACTGCACAAAATATGCGACGCGCAAAATAGCGCGAGTGTCAACCGCGCAAAACAATGCGACGCGCAAAATAGCGCGAGTGATAAATTGTACAAAACAGTGCGACGCCCAAAATAGCGCAATGTGAACTGCACAAAACAGTACGCCGCGCCAAATTGCGCGAGTGTTGAACTGCACAAAACAGTTGACGCGCAAAATAGCGCGAGTTCCAACTGCACAAAACGGTGCGACGCGCAAAATAGCGCAAGTCATAAGCTGGCACAAAACAGTGCGACGCGCAAAATAGCGCGAGTGTGAACTGCCCAAAACAGTGCGACGCGCAAAATTCCGCGAGTGATAAACTGCACAAAACAGTGTGACGCGGAAAATAGCGCGAGAGTCAAGTGCACCAAAACAGTGCGACGCGCAACATAGCGCGAGTGTCAACTCACAAACAGTGCGACGCGCAAGATAGCGCGAGTGATAAACTGCACAAAACAGTGCAAGTTCGCAAAATAGCGCCGGTGATAAACTGCACAAAACAGTGCGACGCGCAAAATAGCGCACGTGTGAACAGCCCAAAACAGTGCGACGCGCAAAATATCGCGAGGGTGAACTGCAACAAAACAGTGCGACGCGCAAAATAGCGCGAGTGTCAACTGCACAAAACAGTGCGACGCGCAAAGTAGCGCGACTGTCAACTGCACAAAACAGTGCGAGCGCAAAATAGCGCGAGCATAAACTGCTCAAAACAGTGCGACGCGCAACATAGCGCGAGTGATAAACTGCACAAAACAGTGGGACGCGCAAAATAGCGCTTCTGAACTGCACAAAACAGTGCGACGCGCAAAATAGCGCGAGGGATAAACTGCACAAAACAGTGCGACGCGCAAAATAGCGCGTTGTGTGTAACTGCACAAAACTGTGCGACGCGCAAAATATCGCAAGGGTGAACTGCACAAAACAGTGCGACGCGCAAAATTGCGCGAGTGTCAACTACACAAAACAGTGCGATGCCCAAAATAGCGCGAGTGATAAACTGCACAAAATAGTGCGACGCGCAAAATAGCGCGAGTGTGAACTGCACAAAACAGTGCGACGCGCAAAATAGCGCCAGTGTCAACTGCACAAAACAGTGCGAGGCGCAAAATAGCGCGAGTGATAAACTGTACAAAACAGTGCGACGTGAAAAATAGCGCGAGTGTGAACTGCACAAAACAGTGCGACGCGCAAAATAGCACGAGTGTCAACTGCGCAAAACAGTGCGACGCGGAAAATATCTCGAGTGTGAACCGCACAAAACAGTGCGACGCGCAACATAGCGTGAGTGATATACTACACAAAACAGTGTGACGCGCACAATAGCCAGATTGATAAACTGCACAAAACTGTGCGTGGCGCAAAATAGCGCGAGTGTGAACTGCACAAAATAGTGCGACGCGCAAAATAGCGCGAGTGTCAACTGCACAAAACAGTGCGACGCACAAAATAGCGCGAGTGATAAACTGCACAAAACAGTGCGACGTGCAAAATAGCGCGAGGGTGAACTGCACAAAACAGTGGGATGCGCATAATAGCGCGAAGGTGAACTGCACAAAACAGTGCGACGCGCAAAATAGCGCGAGTGTCAACTGCACAAAACTGTGCGAGGCACAAAACAGCGCGACGGTGAACTGCACAAAACAGTGCGACGTTTAAAATAGCGCGAGTGTCAACTGCACAAAACAGTGCGAGGCGCAAAATAGCGCGAGCGATAAACTGCGCAAAACAGTGCGACGCGCAAAATAGCGCAAGTGTGAACTGCACAAAATAGTGCGACGCGCAAAAACAGCGCGAGTGGCAACTGCACAAAACAATGCGATGCGCAATATAGCGTGAGTGATAAACTGCACAAAACAGTGCGACGCGGAAAATAGCGCGAGTGTGACTGCACAAAACAGTGCGACGCGCAACATAGCGCGATTGATAAACTGCACAAAACAGTGTGACGCGCAAAATAGCGCAATTGATAAACTGCACAATACAGTGCGTGGCCCAAAATAGCGCGGGTGTGAACTGCACAAAATAGTGCGACGCGCAAAATAGCCCGACGGTGAACCGCACAAAACAGTGCAACGCGCAAAATAGCGTGAGTGTCAACTGCACAAAACAGTGCGAGGCGCAAAATAGCGCGACGGTGAACTGCACAAAACAGTGCGACGCGCAAAATAGCGCGAGTGTCAACTGCATAAAACAGTGCGAGGCGCAAAATAGCGCGACAGTGAACTGCACAAAACAGTGCGATGCGCAAAATAGCGCGAGTGTCAACTGCACAAAACAGTGCGATGCGCAAAATAGCGCGAGTGTCAACTGCACAAAACAGTGCGAGGCGCAAAATAGCGCAAGCGATAAACTCCACAACACAGTGCGACGCGCAAAATAGCGCGAGTGTGAAGTGCACAAAACAGTGCGACGCGCAAAATAGCGCGAGTGTCAACTGCACAAAACAGTGCGAGGTGCGAGATAGCGCGAGTGATAAAATGCACAAAATAATGAGACGTGCAACATAGCGCGAGTGATAAACTGCACAAAACAGGGATACGCGCAAAATAGCGCGATTGTGAACTGCACAAAACAGTGCGACGCGCAAAATAGCGCGAGCGATAAACTGCACAAAACAGTGCGAGGCGCAAAATAGTGCGAGTGATAAACTGCACAAAACGGTGCGACGCGCAAAATAGCGCGAGTGTGAACTGCACGAAACAGTGCGAGGCGCAAAATATCGCAAGGGTGAACTGCACAAAACAGTCCGACCCGAAAAATAGCGCGAGTGTGAACTGCACAAAACAATACGACGCGCAAAATAGCGTGAGTGTCAACTGCACAAAACAGTGTGACGCGGAAAATAGCGCGAGTGTGAACAGCACAAAATAGTGCGACGCGCTAAATAGTGCGAGTGTCAACTGCACAAAACAGTGCGACGCGCAAAATAGCGCGAGTGTCAACTGCACAAAACAGTGCGACGCGCAAAATAGCGCGAGTGATAAACTGCACTAAACAGTGCTACGCGGAAAATAGCGCGAGTGTGAACTGCACAATGCAGTGCGATGTGCAAAACAGCGGGAGTGTCAACTGCACAAAACAGTGCGACGCAGAAAATAGTGCGAGTGTGAACTGCACAAAACAGTGCGACGCGCAACATAGCGCGAGTGATAAACTGCACAAAACAGTGTGACGCGCAAAATAGCGCGATTGATAAACTATACAAAACAGTGCGAGGCGCAAAATAGCGCGAGTGTGAACTGCACAAAACAGTGCGACGCGCAAAATAGCGCGAGTGTCAACTGCACAAAACAGTGCGACGTGCAAAATAGCGCGAGTGATAAACTGCACAAGACAGTGCGACGCGCAAAATAGCGTGACGGTGAACTGCACAAAACAGTGCGACGCGCAAAATAGCACGAGTGTCAACTACACAAAACAGTGCGAGGCGCAAAACACCGCGAAGGTGAACTGCACAAAACAGTGCGACACGCAAAATCGCGCGAGTGTCAACTGCACAAAACAGTTCGAGGCGCAAAATAGCGCGTGCGATAAACTGCACAAAACAGTGCGACGCGCCAAATACCGTGAGTGTGAACTGCACAAAACAGTGCGACGCGCAAAACAGCGCGAGTGTCAAATGCACAAAACAGTGCGAGGCGCAAGATAGCGCGAGTGATAAACTGCACAAAACAGTGCCACGCGAAAAATAGCGTGAGTGTGAATTGCACAAAACAGTGCGACGCGCAAAATAGCGCGAGTGTCAACTGCACAAAACAGTGCGACGCGTAAAATAGCGCCAGCGATAAACTGCACAAAACAGTGCGACGCGCAAAATAGCGCGAATGTGAACTGCACAAAACACTGCGACGCGCCAAATTGCGCGAGTGATAAACTGCACAAAACAGTGCAACGCAAAAAATAGCGTGAGTGTGAACTGCACAAAACAGTGTGGCGCGCAAAATAGCGCGAGTGTCAACTGCTCAAAACGGTGTGACTCGCAAGATAGCACGAGTGATAAACTGCACAAAATAGTGCGCCGCGCAACATAGCGCGAGTGATAAACTGCACAAAATAGTGCGACACACAAAATAGGGCGAGTGTGAACTGCACAAAACAGTGCGACGCGTAAAATTACGCGAGTGATAAACTGCACAAAACACTGCGAAGCGCAAAATAGCGCGAGTGTCAACTGCACAAAACAGTGCGACGCGCAAGATAGCGCGAGTGATAAACTGCACAAAACAGTGCGACGCGCAACATAGCGCGAGTGTGAATTGCACAAAACAGTGCGACGCGCAAAATAGCACGAGTGTCAACTGCACAAAACAGTGCGACGCGCAAGATAGCGCGAGTGATAAACTGCACAAAACAGTGCGACGCGCAACATAGCGCGAGTGATAAACTGCACAAAACAGTGGGACGCGCAAAGTAGCGCGATTGTGAACTGCACAAAACAGTGCGACGCGCAAAATAGCGCGAGTGATAAACTATGCATTATGGTTTAAACACTTGGACAGTTATTCGGACCCTCTTGCATAATGGGAGTTATGTAATTATGGTGTTTGCTTGCCATTTCTCATGCATTATGGTTTAAACACTCGGACACTTATTCGGACTCTCCTGCATGATGGCAGATATGTAATTATGATGTTTATTTGCCATTTCTCATGCATTGGGGTTTAAACCCTCGAACAGTAATTCGAAGCCTTTTGCGTGATGGCAAATATGTAATTATGGTGTTTACATGTCATTTCTCATGCGTTAGGGTTTAAACACTTGGACACTTATTCGGACCGTCTCGCATGATGGCAGATCTATAATTATGATGTTTACCTGTCATTTCTCAGTCATTAGGGTTTAAACACTCGGACACTTATTCAGACCCTCTTGCACGACGGCAGATATGTAATTAAGGTGTTTCACTTCCCATTTCTCATGCATTAGGGTTTAAACACTCGGACACTTATTCGGACCCTTTTGCATGATGGTAGATATATAATTATGGTATTTACTTGACATTTCTCATGCATTAGGGTCTAAACACTCGGGCACTTATTCGCCGTCATGCATGATGGAAAATAAGTAATTATGGTGTTTACTTGCCATTTCTCATGCATTAGGGTCTAAGCACTCGGGCACTTATTTGGACCCTCTTGCATGACGGCAGATATGTAATTATGATGTTTACTTGCCATTTCTCATGCATTAGGTTATAACACTCGGGCACTTATTTGCACTCTTTTGCATGATGGCAGATATGTAATTATGATGTTACTTCTTATTTCTCATGCATTCGGGTTTAAACACTTGGACACTTATTCAAACCGTCTTGGATGATGGCAGATATGTAATTATGGTGTTTACTTGCCATTTCTCATGCATTAGGGTTTAAACACTCGGACACTTATTCGGACCCTTTTGCATGATGACAAATATGTAATTATGGTGTTTACTTGCCCTTTCTCATGCATTAGGGTCTAAAAAGTCGTGCACTTATTTGGACCCTCTTGCATGATGGCAGATATGCAATTATGATGTTTACTTGCATTTCTCATGCATTAGGGTCTAAACACTCGGGCACTTATTTGGACCCTTTTGCATGATGGCAAATAAGTAATTATGATGTTTACTTGTCATTTATTCTGCATGAGGGGTTAAACACTTGGACAGTTATTATGACCCTCTTGCATGATGGCAGATATGTAATTATGGTGTTTACTTGCCATTTCTCATGCATTATGGTTCAAATAGTCGGCCACTTATTCGGACCCTCTTGCATGATGGCAAATATGTAATTATGGTGTTTACTTGCCATTTCTCATGCATTATGGTTTAAACACTCGGACACTTATTCGGGCCCTCTTGCATGATGGCAGATATGTAATTATGGTGTTTACTTGCCATTTCTCATGCATTAGGGTTTAAACACTCGGACACGTATTCGGACCCTCTTCCATGATGGCAGATATGTAATTATGGTGTTTACTTGCCAATTCTCATGCATTAGGATCTAAACACTCGGGCACTTATTTGGACCCTTTTGCATGATGGCAGATGTGTAATTATGATGTTTACTTGTCATTTCTTATGCATTTGGGTTTAAACACTTGGACACTTATTCGGACCCTCTTGGATGATGGCAGATATGTAAGTATGGTGTTTAGTTGCCATTTCTCATGCATTAGGGTTTTAATACTCGGACACTTCTTCGGACCCTCTTGCATGATGGCAGATATGTAATTATGGTGTTTTACTTGCCATTTCTCATGCATTAGGGTTTAAACACTCGGACACTTATTCGGGCCCTCTTGCATGATGGCAGATATGTAATTGTGGTGTTTACTTGCTATTTCTCATGCATTAGGGTTTAAACACTCGGACACTTATTCGGACCCTCTTACATGATGACAGATATGTAATTATGGTGTTTACTTGCCAATTCTTATGCATTAGGGTTTAAACACTAGGACACTTATTCGGACCCTCTTGCATGATGGCAGATATGTAATTATGGTGTTTACTTGCCATTTCACATGCATTACGGTTTCAACACTCGGACACTTATTGGGACCCTCTTGGATGATGGTAGATATGTACTTATTATGTTTAGTTGTCATTTCTCATGCATTAGGGTTTCAATACTCGGACACTTATTCGAACCCTCTTGCATGATGGAACATATGTAATTATGGTGTTTTACTTGCCATTTCTCATGCATTAGGGTTTAAACACTCGGACACTTATTCGGGCCCTCTTGCATGATGGCATATATGTAATTATGGTGTTTTACTTGCTATTTCTCATGCATTTGGGTTTAAACACTTGGACAGTTATTCGGGCCCTCTTACATGATGGCATATATGTAATTATGGTGTTTACTTGCCATTTCTCATGCATTAGGGTTTAAACACTCGGACACTTATTCGGACCCTCTTGCATGATGGCAGATATGTAATTATGGTGTTTACTTGCCAATTCTCCTGCATTAGGGTTTAAACACCCAGACACTGATTCGGTCCGTCTTGCTTGATGGCAGATATGTAATTATGGTGTTTACTTGCCATTTCACATGCATTAGAGTTTCAACACTCGGACACTTATTCGGACCCTTTTGCATGATCGCAAATATGAATGATGGTGTTTACTTGCCATTTCTCATGCATTTGGGTCAAAACACTCGGGCACTTATTTGGACCCTCTTGCATGATGGCAGATATTAATTATGATGTTTACTTGTGTAGACACCCCATTTTTTTGACCATCCTCAGACTTGAGTCACCTTGGACCCTCACCGTTGAAACCACTCGGTGATCTTCCATTTTTGTTCGTTGTGTTTGGAGTTCCCGGAGTTCTCGGCTCGCGCGCCTTGCCTCAGGACCTCCGAACTCGATCGTTTTGTGTCTGGTTTTGCACCAAACACTTGTGTTTTGCCTTGGGAGGGCAGGGAATGCTTTGTGAGGCATCCCCACACACCACCGGCTGTGTGCTAGAGGCCACCGGCTGGCTGTAGTTTCTATCGGCACTATATTGTGCCGGTCGGCACTATTTTGTGCCGGTCGGCACTATTTTTGGCGAAATGACCATTTTGCCCTGCCGACTACTGTGCACTTGCTTTCTGAGATATTTTCAGACAGCTGTGTGCAATTTGCTTCCCCTCCATACACGTGTATGGAGGATGAGCCCTTAGTTGCTTAGCTTGTAAGTCTTACAAGTTCTATAAGAGGAAGGTTCTTCCTCTTGGCTTAAGGTTGGGATTTCTTGAGAGGTTTCAGCCATTTTAGAGAGAGAGCAAGCTCTGGTTTTAGGTTAGATCATATATCTATCTTATCTCTCTCCTTTCTTGCTTATTTAGTACACTAGGTGCCTTAGTTCACACTATTGCACACAAGCACCTAGTGTCTCACCTTCTCCTTGCAACTGAGGTTCTAAGGGTTGATTTTTAGTGTTCTTGACTGGTTTGGAGCTCAAGGGACCAACTACTCCAACCTTTGTGAAGAAAAGCTTCAAGGGTAAGGAACTTACTTTATTTACCCCATTTTTGCACTCCATTTTTGCTTGCTTTAAAACAGTTTTTGTGCCTGGTCTATAACACAAAAAAGTTCTGTTTTTTTAGCCTCTTCATTGTATATTAAGAGTGTTTTTTGGTTTGAGCAAGTTTGACCACCCTTAGGCCTTGAAAAGGGCTCATTTTTGTGCTATTTTGGAGAGATCCGGGACTTGTGTGCTTGGACCTCTCCACCACTGAAATCTTGAGGGATTTCAATGGTGGAGATGGTGCCTTAAAGTCCTAGAAAGGGGAGGGCCACCCCCTCTCCTTGATGTCCTTGAAAAGGGCAAGTTTTGCTTCCTTATGGAGCTTCATGCTTGAGTGAGTGTTGAGCATGTTTGACTTGTTTTCCATGCTTATATTGCCATGTTATAACATGATTTCAAGTTGGTTTAGGTCCCTTATGCATGCTTAGCATAGTTGCCTTGTAATGCCCCTTTTGCCTTAACATGCTTAGGTTGTATGCCTCCATTCTAGCATGTTTTAAGCTTGCATTTGTGAAGCTTGTATGCTTATTTTGCCATGATTTAGCTCTGTCCATAGTTGCTTTGGTCAATCTCATCATGCATTACATAGCTCCTTTGTATTTGGCTTGTTGGCCTTGAGAGCATGTGAGTGTAGCATGCCTTGCTTGCCTTATTTTTATGGTTTGGAACCATTTAGCATGGTATTTCAGACCTTTTAGTGTACTTGTATGCACGCTTTAGTTGCTTCTTTAATGCTTTAAAAGCATGTGTTGAATGCTCCATGTTTTGGTCATGTTGCATGCCTTTGTGCTTGAACCTCTTAGATGCCATCTAGGTGCT
>JAPPVO010007057.1:0-11292 GCA_030407325.1 Camellia japonica
CCCTTGGGGGCCCACTACAGGTCGTGTTTCGATAATCTAAACCGTTCAATGTGTAGAACTCGTCGAGTACTATATGCCTGTAAAAAATCACGTTGATCGGGTATCGATAGCTATATGATCAAATCAGTTTTTTATGAAAAAAAATGGACGGCAAAAAATAAACGGCTTACAAAAAACTGATTTGATCATATAGCTATTGATATCCGATCAACGTGATTTTTTACAGGCATATAGTACTCGACGAGTTCTACACATTGCACGGTTTAGATTATCGAAACACGACCCGTAGTAGACCCCCAAGGGCCGGACAGCACCGTCCAGTCCAGATTTGGACCGGAGAGAAGCTGTGCCCTTTAAATTAAATGTGAAATTTTTGATGTGACATGTGATATTTGATACAAAAACTTACAATTCATAACCAAATATACAACTCAAAATCTCATAAAAATTTTAAAAAAAATTCCAAATTTTTTTATTTAAAATATAAAAAATAACAGGTACCAATTGTTAAAAAAAAAATATTAAAAAAAATATACACTATTCTAGTCAACTAGCTGGATGTCCGGGAGGACGACCGGCCGGACGTCTAGGGGGACGACCGGTTATCCCAAATTTTCCTGCCTTCGACAGAGTTCTCAAAAGTGAGTATAAAATTAATTTTTAAAAACTCCAAACAAACAACAAACTCAAAACATAGGGTAGAAATATGTTTGGAGAGTACAACCAAATACACAGTAATCTTTCTTTTTCTTCTCTTTCTTCCCTTCTTTCATTTCAGCTCTTTTAATAGTCCAAAATAGTGTTCACGAGTACTGTTTACAGTACCCAAAATTCAATCTTCCAGCTTATTACATTGAGGAGTCCGGATCCTCGGCCGCCCTACCCGGCAGCCGTTCCCGACAGCCCCCAAAACGACGTCGTTTTGGGGTTTTTTTTGATTTTTTTTTTTTTTTTCTTTTCTTCTTCTTCGTTCGAACAGAACCAGAGGGGAGGGGAGGGGAAGAAGAGAGAGAGGAAAGGAGAAGAAGAGGGAGCCGCCGGTGGGCCGGACTGGAGGAGGCCATAATCACTGGGGGGGGAGGAGGAGGAGGAGGAGGAGGAGGCGGGCCGGAGGCGGAGGCGACGGTGGTGCAGCTACTGCGACGAGCTGGATCGGGCGACGATCGGACGGCTGGCCAGCTCGACGACCTGCGACGGCGAGTCTTCGGCAAATCCGAACCCCCTCCCTTCCCCTTCCTCTCTCTCTTCTTCCCCTCCCCTCCCCTCTGGTTCTGCGAAAAAAAAAAAAAAAAACGAAAAAACCCCCAAAACGACGTCGTTTTGGGGGGCTGCTGGGAACGGCCGCCGAGAAGGGCGGCCGAGGATCCGGATTCTTACATTGAGCCCCTAACCCTAATTCTTCCGTATACTAGTAGAATCCCTAATTTTTTATTACTTTTCAGCTTGAAATCACAATAAAAACCCGCAGAATCCAGCTTTACCGTTCTCACAGAACTGTCCATAATTGTCCTACATCAATAAGTGAACTTGAGTCCCTAACATTAAGTGTCATTTTGGGAACATAGTAAAAAGTCACGTTTTTAGACAAAATGTCCAAAAACGTAAAAACGTGGTTGCCAAAAACGCAAGAAAATCCCTTTGGGAAGTGCCAAAAACGTAGCTCTAAAATTACAAATTAGGGCCTATGAAAAAAAAATAAAAAAATAAATCTCTTATGTTGAGTAAGGGTATTTTGGTTATTTTAATTTGATTTGACACCATAAATAAATAATAAACTAAAAAGTAAAAAATCAGCTTTTTACCAACTTCTCAAATCACTTCCAAAAAAGCCAAAAAGCTTGGTAAAAAGTCAAAAGGCAACTTTTTACCAACTTCCCAAAACAACCCTAAGATTGAGACATCAATCAAGTTCTAGTTAGGTCCTACTTGGCTTACACCAATCAAGTTCTTTGTTGACTTTATGCCTACTAATTTAAGACTAGATTTTCTGTTTTTGTCCTAATAGACCCTTAATTATCTGCCAATGTTATTTATAAAAAAACAATCATGATTCGTAACTCGAAAGTTGTGGCTCGAGTGTGGCTCGAGGGGTCAAAACGACGTCGTTTTGACCCCTTTTTTTTTTTTCTTTTCTTTTTCTTATTTGTAGAAGAAGAACGAAGACAGGAAGAAGAATGAAGAGAGGAGGACGAGGAGGAGGAGGAGGACGAGGAGGACGAGGACTGGAGGGGGCATAATATTGGGGGAGGAGGAGGCGGAGGCGGGGCGACGGCGGTCGGAGGCTGCGGCGGGGCTGGGCTGGGCGACGATCGACGGATCGGCGGCTGGGCGGGGCGACGATCAGCGGCTGGGCGACGATCATCTTCTCTCTCTCTCTCTCTCTCTCTCTTCCCCTCTGCTTCTCTCTTTCTCTCCCTCTCCCTCTCTTCCTCTTTTCTCCTTCTCTCTCTCTTTTCATTTTCGAGCCAAATTCGGGCTCCGAATTTCGAGCTACCGCTCATTTTTCATAAAAAAAATAGTTTCGCTTCTAAGATGCTCATAGAACAAACTTCAGTTCCAGCAATAGCATGCAAGCAATATATATATATATATATATGAAGCCCAATAAATCCCTGTTGTGAAGTGACTGAGGAGTGATTAGGGAATGAAGATTAGGGCATACCTAGATCGTTGCTACTAAGAACTGGATCAAGAATCGGACGGCAGTCGATGAGGGTAACAACTGCATACTTCTCCCACTGATCATCAGGCAGGCCTTTAGAGGAACGAGCTGCAATCAATCCAGCAGCTGCCAATGCCCCGCATAGTCCAATACCTCTTGACTTGCAACCCTGCAAAATTTGTAACCATAGTCTTGGTGCCCAAGTTTATGCACTCATTTTGTTTTTCTTTTTTTTACAGGAGTATCAAAATTGAAAATGCACTTAACCTCCACCATGTCATATAGCCAATGTTCTTATGTTAATATATATTTATTGTGGATGTAAATTCCGAGCTACCACACTGCAAGGATGAGCAGGACACGCGGCAGCATCTTCGAGCAAAGTAGCCAACCAGGCAGTCAAGCTACATAGTTGGTCAGTTGGACAGACCCGAGCCCAAGCAGTGGATGGGCCAGGTTAAGGGAAAGTCCACATTGAGTAGGAACGAGATTATCCTTACTTGGGATGTCACGTACATGGGACATGATCGACCAAAAGCAGAACATAAAGGGAAATGGTGTCTAAAATCTCACAACAGTAATGCACACTCACACTATAAGTAAGTTGAGAACCCAGCAAACCATGTACACAACATCTAGCATTCTAAGTTAGAACATTTGACTTAGGCATCTAGCTTTTGCTGAGCGTTCATATTTTCCGGCGGCCATCTCCACCCCCACACATTTATGTAAATTAAATTGTC
The DNA here is from genome assembly GCA_030407325.1 of Camellia japonica. Classification (NCBI taxonomy): domain Eukaryota; kingdom Viridiplantae; phylum Streptophyta; class Magnoliopsida; order Ericales; family Theaceae; genus Camellia; species Camellia japonica. Next base: position 3,406 of record JAPPVO010007057.1, read on the forward strand.
TAATACTTTTTATCTACAAGTTGTTTTGTATTTCACATGTGGTGGAGCATCAAGATTGACAAGAAAACATCCTCATCCACTATGGAAGACTTCGCAAGTGTTCCAAATTGTAAAGCATATTTATCACTAAAATCTAAAAATTGACTGAAAAACGAGTCTTACTAATTTTAAGTGAAAGAGAGACTTGACTTAACACGGAATGTTGGAATATGCTTAGGGGAAGGCAATTTTCACTTGTATTCTTAAGTAACATAATTATCTGAAAAAAATATGTATTTAAATATTGCAACAATAGAATTTTAGTTTTTTTAAAAAAAGTAAATAATTTTCAATCATATCAAACGGGACATATATTCCTTGGTATCATGTACGTCTATTAAGTTTTTAGAATAACAATGCTAGAGACCCCCAGTGACTGGGCACCCCCAGCACCCCTAGTGCCACATGGTACACTGCCAGTGGCTGAAGTCTAAAAAAAATAAAAATAAAATAATAATAATAATAAATAAATAAATAAATAAATTTTTTGAGCCAATCTAGGGCAACCCCCAGTGACCCCCACTGGGGGTCTTAGCCATTTTTCTTTTTAGAATGCGTGTTTGTGAATTATTCTGTTTATTAAAATTTCTGAAGTCCTCATTATATGAGGGTTGATCTTACATGAGTCTCACATGTGTGAGCTCACTTTCATGTAGGAGTTTCTATGCATAGATTTTATGTGCATGTAATGTTACTCTTATTATATATACATTAACTTTGAATGTATCATTTATTAACAAATGACTTTTCCATTAAGCACACAAAATGCATTTCAATAATCATTTATACTAATATTATAATTTAGAAGCAAGAAAATAGAGAGGGCCTACAATCATTTCAATAATCATTTATACTAGTACTAGTTTAATAAGACCAAGTAAAAAAAAAGCATCCATGAATATGCAAAGATCATATTTTAGACTTTTCAGACTAAAATACAAGTAGTCAAAATAATACAAGTTAAATGATATCCCACTTTAATTTTGAGGTAAAGTTAGTAGGGTGCCCAAATTGAATCGTTGAATAAATTAAATAAACTTGCACGAGAAAAATGAGGGGAAAGAAAATTATAATGTCTTGATAATTTAAAATTTATAATTTTGATGGCCAGTTTAGATTAAAAAATATGACATGAATCTATATAAAAAGGAAAAAAATAAATAAAATTTAACATTCCTAGAGTGCATAAGGCCCTTTTTAAGTGAAATCCCAATATCACCATCCAGGAAAAAGTTTGGTGGCAAGTTGGAAGAAGGGGACATGTTTGAAATTAGGCCACATATGTTGATTAAGAGTACGACGGAATTAAGTGAGAAAATTATTAATGTGATAATATTAGATTGAAGATGTAAGATAATGAGTATTTATTTACATACAACGGATTAGTAATATTATAAATAGTATTAATATATAAAATTAATATTTTTTAATTTTAGAATTTTTTTAAATTATAGTTATTTTTTTGTTCTAAAAAATATAAATTTTGCATAAAAATCATTTAAATATTCACTATTCCTCTCACACAATTTCTAATCTCAATTCCTCCATGGGATTGGTAGTCCTACCAATTAGGGTTGTGCAAAATACCATCCAATCTGCTAAAATCACATCGATCTGCATCAATCCGCTCTATCCGCTAACCACAAATTAAATTTTAAAATTTATAATCTGTCTCGCAAACTGTTCTCCTCTACTATAGTTAATGAATATATATTTTTTAACCTTCAATGAAATATCAAAGTAAAAATGAGTGTAAGAGAGAGATTTAAGATGTAAAATTTGTTACAAATTAATAGTTATATATATAAAACATATTATGTAAAATTAGTTTATGTTATATATATAAAAAAAATTATGCAAATTAATATTATATATTATGCAAATATTTCATAATTGATTAGAATATTCTTCAATTCGTCAATTCGCCTAAAACCATCCAAACTGCGATTTGTCAATCCATTAATCCGCCAATCCGTCATTCGATTTGTAATTTTACTCTTAAATCGTCCAAATCTCACCACAACGCACACTCCTACTACCAATGGGAGGATTACTAGTCTAAGGGGATAGCCAATCCTCTAACTTATGTCCCTAACCAAACACTCTTTAAATAGGTCCAATGAACTATTAGTCTAATCTCTCTCTCTAAAGGGCTAAACTAATACGACCGAGGGAATAAATGCATAAATAAGGAAATGTACAAACCATAATTTGTCAATGGCATAATTTTAAATGCACAAACCACAATCAATCATTTTTTACTTGAATTTCAGCTTAGAAATCATGTAAATAAAAATTAAATAAGATGTTTGCTTTGAATTGAACAATACTGTAGTCAACCCGAATTTTGGTTTAAAAATCAAGTACGAGAGACATGCATGGTGGTAAGGTTGTGTTCGATTAGTAAGATTAATAGTGAGAGATTTAATGATGTATATAATTAATGTAAGATTGGTTATTCAACAAGATTAGTGGGTGAGAAGGTAATTTATACATAAATTGGGCCGAACGAGGATTGTGGGCTATTATGGGCCGTAGTAGGAGAGGTTGAGTCAATAGGCCTTGAAGCAAGTCCGGTCCACGAAACCGTGGTAATTAGTCCGGTCCTAGAAGGCCGTAGAGTTAGCCCGGTCAAAACGAAGTATTATTATATTGGTTCAAAAGAGTACCACGGCTAGCCCGGTTGTCTTCTAACCGGAGTATGAAGAGTCATCTGCATGACTGTCCTGAGTTAGTTCGGCGAGTATCTTCTATGGATAGCTCGGTCGTAATATGAGAAGCCGAGGTAGGAGGCAGTAAGGCGGAGCCGAACTAACATATAGGTTGGTCACTCCTGTTAATTTAACATGGAAATGTTACTTCGGTCGTATGGTAGTTCGGCCGTAGAAAAACCATCTCACTTGGTTTAAGCAGTGAAGGGGGTGTTAAAGGATAAACATTATCCATCAGGAATGTGAATCCTAGGAGGACTCTACATGGAGGAGTAAGAGTCCTACTAGGATTGTGCCACACGAAACCTATAAAAGCTCACATTCATCACCTTTGGAGAGGTAACACAACTTTATTTTCTGAATACACAGAGCTTCTGTCTACTTGTCAATTACTAACTTAGGCATCAGAGAGGTTTCCGGCACACACCCGCCGGCTAGCTCACGTTTGTGTTTTCAGGTGATAAAGCGACGTCGTACGGAGGAGCGCAGACTTGATCAACAGGATTATACGAGAAGGTTTATTTCTTTCCCGTACAATTGGCGCCGTCTGTGGGAATTCAGACAAGAACAACCTCTTGATCAAGCTTTTCCTCTCAACAATCAATGGCGAACAACGAAGAGTTACCGCAGTCCGCTCTTGACAGACTGACTCCAGAAAGGGTGCAAGGCGCGAAGGCCTACCCTTGGTCACTCTCATGGCGAACCTGGAACCACAAAGACAAAATTCCAGGAGGGATGCAAGGGGACGAAGGCGGAATAACAGCCCCCATCACTCTCGTTCGCAGAGCCCAGAAAGACAAAGGCGCAGAGTTGATCCCCCAGCTTTGGAGGATCGCGTCAGGGAACAAGATGAATTGATACGTCGGATGGCGGCGGACATGGAATCTCTTAAGCGCCAGGTAAAAGGAAAAGGAGTGGCGACAGGAGAGGGGCGCACAAACAAGACGCCCCCTTGCCGCTCGGAAAGTCGTAGTCGGAATACTACACCCTCTCAAGCAGAGAGCAGAAGCCTCAGGACGGGCGATACGCAATCCAGATCCTCTAGAACTCGTCACTCCAGGTCGAACACCGAGGACAGCACATATTGGCCGTCGCATACACACCAAACGAGATCCAGATAGACAGAGTTGCCCAGATCGTCCGACCTACAAACCGTGCTAGAAGAGAAAGCACGGTGGAAGGAGGACGCCAGGGCGCGCGATCCACACAGAGTTTCTGCCTTACAGCGGTTGGCTCCTCGGACGCATGGAAGCGTCGAGGTTGGAATGCCGATACCGCGCCCTGCCTACAAACCAACGGACAAGGCGTTGGCGAGGCTGCAGACCTCACCATTCGTCCCAGCAATTGAGAACGCGCTCCTACCTTCAGGCTTCCTACAGCCTAAATTCACTACGTACGAAGGGAAGACGGACCTGTAGACACCCCATTTTTGACCGTCCTCAAGACTTGGACGTCACCGCTTGAACACTCGGTGATTATCCATGTTTGTGTTCGTTTGGAGTTCCCGGAGTTCTCGGCTACGCGCCTTGCCTCAGGATCCCCGAACTCGACTGTTCTGTGTCTGGTTTTGCACCAAACACTTGTGTTTTGCCTTGGAGGGGCAGGGAATGCCTTGTGAGGCATCCCCACACACCACCGGCACTAGCTAGAGGCCACCGGCTGGTTTTTGTTGCCACCGGCAATGTTTATTGCCGGTCGGCACTCTTTGTTGCCGGTCGGCAGTCATTTTTGTCAAAATGACAATTTTGACCGACCGACCACTGTTCATCTACTTTTTGTAGATATTTTGTGCCAGCTGTGATAGCTGGCACCTACCCCATTCCCCTCCATACACGTGTATGGAGGGATTTCCCTCTTGGATGGCTTATTTGGTAAGCTTTACAAGAGGGAATTGCCTATATAAGAGAGGGTCTTCTCTTGGCATTAGGTTAGACACTTGTTAGACATTTTAGATAGCTTTGGAAAAACTTGAGTTCTAGGGTTAGGGTTAGATATATTTTCTATCTCTATAAGTGTGTGTTTTGTGCCATTTTTGCTCACACACACACACACTAACACACCATCTCTTGGACTTGAGACCCTTGGAGGCTTGTTTGAGTGTTTTGGAGGTGGATTCAAGCCAAGAAGGGCTGTTGGAGCATCATTTGTGAAGGTGGTCTTCAAGGGTAAGAAACTTCCCTTTTATTCCCCATTTTTGCTATTTCTACCTATCTTAGAGCTGTTTTTGTGTTTGGTGTATAACATAAAAAAGTTCTATTTTTAAGCCCTCTTGATAGTTTATTAAGAGTGTTTTGTGCTTTGGGGAAGTTTGACCCCTCTTAGGCCTTGAAAGGCCTCATTTTGTGCTATTTTGTGCAAGTTTCGAAACTTTGGTGTTTGGGCCTCTTCACCACTAAAATCTTGAGGGATTTTAGTGGTGGAGATGGTGCCTTGAAGTCTCCAAAAGGGGAGGGCCACCCCCTCTCCTTTTGTCCTTGAAAGGGACCATTTTTGGTCTCTTAAGGAAGCCTTTGTTCAAGTGTGTGTTGATCATCTAGGCTGCATTTCATGCTTATTATGCCATAATATAATCATGTTGTGTGTTGGTTTTTGGTACACCATGCATACTTAGCATACCTACCATGTAATGCCTTGTAATTTCCTTAATATGCCTTAGGTTGTTAGCCTTTGTTCGAGCATGTTTTAGGCTTAGCCTTGTGAATGTTTTGTGCTTATTTTGCCATGCTTTAGGTCTGTCCATAGTTGTTTGGATCAATCTTGGCATGCTTAGTATAGCTCTTTTGTATTTGTGGCTTGTCGGGCTTGTATGCCTCAAGTATGCGAATATATAGCATGTGTTGATTGCATCATTTTGGTGGTTTGGAACCATCCAACATGTAATATCAGTCCCTTTGGCATGCTCATATGCTTACCTTAGTTGCCTCTTTATTGCTTTGAGAGCATGTGTTGTACGCCTCATGTTTTGACCATTGTGCATGCCTTTGAATTCAAACCATTTAGATGCCATCTAAGTGGTCCTTTGGGCTTGATTTTCTATGCTAAAACTCTGATTTTAGTTGCTTAAGTCTTGCCATGTTAGGTTTTGCCAAATGTAGTTCAATGTCTCTTGGCTCACCTCAAGTATTTGGGCCAATTGCATGCTTTTGTTTGTCTTGTGTGAGTTGGTTTGGCACCTCTTATAACATGATTTCAGAGCTTAACTTGCATGCTAATTGTTCATATTTGTGCCCTTAAATGTGTTTAAAAGTTGCCCCATTATGCTTAAAGTATTGGACCATGAGTGCTTGCATAAGTTTGTACATTTTGGCCTTCATTTTTAGGCACTTTGGCCACTGATTTTAGGCCTATTTGGAGTTGCCTAAGTCATGTTTAAGTCCACTCCTTTTGCTCAGTTTGCATGCTTGCCTTGGATGTGTGTTTGCATACTAGCATTCTTGTTTGCATCCCATGTTGCATACTAGTTGACATGCTTAGGATTGCACACATAGACATGCATGCCTTGTCCCTTGATTTGGTGATGGGGATTGGGCTCTTTGATTGTTTAGTTTGCATTTCATTTGACATGAAAATTGCACACTTGATTCTTTGGGCCATCATGCATGGAAATGCGTGATTGGTGGCCCGAGAATCGAGGCACATCCTCCCTTGAGTCATTAACATGATAGGGAGTGTGATTGGTGCATAAATAGCTTGAATAGCCTTGCCATGCCAGATTCTGCCCTCTGGTGCTGAGTTGCAGGTTCTGCAGGAATTCATTGCCGGCCGACAGTATTTAGTGCCGACCGGCAGTCAATAAATGGCCGGTGGATATATTTTGTGCCGATGGACCACATCCTAGTGCCGGTGGTCATTTCCTCCAGCCGGTGGGATTCTCCAGTGTCCAGAGAGGCATCCTTGAGACTTTGGCAGTTTTCAGAGGAACAAAGCAGGGAAAACAGAGGCAGGTTAGGCATGGCAGTGCAATTCCGAGCGGAATCCGAGCGCGCATGCATTGAGCCCTCGCCCCGAGGCGGTTTACTGTTTTTCTTTTACTATTAATTTAATTAATTTGTAATATTTAATTAGCTCGCGTAGTTAATTAATTTATATTATTCTTTTGGTCCCTCCGAGCGAGGGCAAATCTGTAATAAGCGTGTGTGAGTGTGTGTATGTCTTCCAACCCCCACTTCTCTCTTCCCTTTTATTTACCTGTTTATGATGGTAGATTAGGGCACATTTATTTTAGCATACCTTATGCAATGCATGCGTGCATCCATACATTTGTTTTACATGCACCGGGCTCGGTACATCATACAAACCGCATTGTATTTTCAAATCTAACTTGAATACGTGCACCAAATGATTGCATTTCACATGCCATTTTAGGGTTAGCCGAGCCTATCCTAAACTGCATTTCTGCATGCGATGCATTAGTCACTCTAACATGAACTAGGACATGCATGTTTGCTAACTATTTTATTGTTTTGGCACGGAGTACGATGTAAGTTTTTACGCTTTAGCATCTCGCATGTGTGTGAATGTTAGCATGACAGTAGGCTAACCATGTGGCTAAATGCTTATATGAGATAAACTGATTGAATGCCTGTGGGTGGAGGTTGGATTGCTTGAGTTGGAAAAACTCGTTGAAATTCGTGTTTTAGCCTACTTGCGAGTAGCAAATTCCAAAGCCTTTTCAAAACGAACGGATATGCAATGTTTGTTTCCAAATTAGGCAATCTAGTCTATACTTGTTTGCTGTGCGCATAACATAGTAATTCTAGGCTAATAACCGGAACAAGAGCATGTAATGTTTTCAAAATCGAATATCACGGTTAGTAGAGGCCGGTCTTCGGACCGGGCGAAAGGGGGTGCTCATAGCTGACCTTCCCCGATCGTACCCAAGCTCCCGAGCCAAGACATTTGGTGATGACGGACACGTGGCCTTCGGCACCGAGTCAGGGTTTCCTAAATTTCCCATTTTAAAAATATTTAGGTGGCGACTCTGTATCTGGCAAAGCAGTCCATGTTTGGTACTTCTTTTCAAAATCTGTTTTTCTTCAAAACGATTTGCCAGAGTTGGACTCTTTGGTTCAGATTAAGAACCGCAACAAACAAAAAAGGGGAGTCCGAACCGTAGCAGTCGAGGTCCCTCGCGGGC
>JAPPVO010007059.1:0-16497 GCA_030407325.1 Camellia japonica
TCCACTGCTGTCCGCAGAAGAAGAAGAATCTATCTGGATGCTAGGGGCAAGAGCCCGCAACTTCTTGTTTATTCACCAACCACCCAGGGGAGGGATGAAAAATGAGAGATTGAAGAATAGAGAGATGTGCGATGAGAGAAAAAGTGAGAAAAGGGTTTTTTCAGAAAAATAGAGCCTGAGGGCCGAGTGATGTGAGAATCACAAATAAGGAAGGGTGGGAAACACTACCCGGTGAAACAGGCTCCCTGTGCACGTCTGAGTGTCGTGTCTTTTTGTTTGTCTCGATTCTTGTTTTGAGTCGTCTCGAGTGTTACTCGATGTGTCTAGGTTGTATGCCTTTTATTTCCGTGTCGAGTCGTTTTGCTGTGTTTAGTCGTAGGCTCAATACTTGGTCGAAACTCATCTCTCAATTTCAAAAAATAAAATCGTTTTGTGCTCCGAGTGCCGTGCCGTTCTCCACATTTGTGCAAAACATAATTTGTTCTTTCATAAAATCGCAACGTTCAACCCTGGTCATGTGAGAACAGTAAAACCAGGACCTATCTGAAGCTATGAAAGTTCCAGGCTGCAAAGCAAAAGAAAAGACGGAAAATGTTGGGCATCTAGATTGTTTCAACTTCTGCAAGTTCCGTCATTGCATCCTGTATGTTCAAAATGAGCTGTGCGCCCGAAAAACGAGCTGTGTGCCCGGAAATATACTATGTGCCCAAATGAGCTGTGTCCCTAAGAATGCGCTGTTTGCCCGAGATCTGCTGTGTGCCCAAGATGAGCTGCGTGCCGAAATGCGCTGTGTGCCCCAAAAGAGCTGTGTGCCAAAAGAGCTGTGTGCCCAGATTGAACAGAATTTTGTGTTGCGAGTTGCGCGCCTAACGAACAGAGTTTTGTGTTGTGAGCTGTGTGCCAAGTGAATGGAATGCTATGTCGTAAGCTGTGTGCCAAGTCTTACATTGTGCACGCGTTTCATCGCACTTATTGCATTTATTTGCATCTTGTGTTATCTCTTATTGTTTATCCTTTTACGCTGAGCAGCGTTTAGGATCGTTGTCCCCCGGGACTTAACTTAGGTTGCGTGGAACACGCTCCCGGGTTGTTTTGACCTCCTCTCACGACTTCAGCGTGGTTTGAGTGTCCCGTTCCTTACGCGATTTCAGCGTGTTTGGAATCTATCTCAGGTTGTGTTGTGTATGCACCTGGGCGGTTGTTGTTTGACCTCCTCTCACGACTTCAGTGGTTTGAGTGTCCCGTTCCTTACGCAATTTCAGCGTGTTCGGAATCTATCTCAGGTTGTGTTGTGTATGCACCTGGGCGGTTGTTTTTGGACCTCCTCTCACGATTTAGCGTGGTTTGAGTGTCCCGTTCCTTACGCGATTTCAGCGTGTTTAGAATCTATCTCAGGTTGTGTTGTGTATGCACCTGGGCGGTTGTTGTTTGACCTCCTCTCACGACTTTAGCGTGGTTTGAGTGTCCCGTTCCTTACGCGATTTCAGCGTGTTTGGAATCTATCTCAGGTTGTGTTGTGTATGCACCTGGGCGGTTGTTGTTTGACCTCCTCTCACGACTTCAGCGTGGTTTGAGTATCCCGTTCCTTACGCGATTTCAGCGTGTTTGGAATCTATCTTAGGTTGTGTTGTGTATGCACCTGGGCGGTTGTTTTTGGACCTCTTCTCACAATTTCAGCGTGGTTTGAGTGTCCCGTTCCTTACGCGATTTCAGCGTGTTTGGAATCTATCTCAGGTTGTGTTGTGTATGCACCTGGGCGGTTGTTTTTGGACCTCCTCTCACGATTTCAGCGTGGTTTGAGTGTCCCCTTCCTTACGCGATTTCAGCGTGTTTGGAATCTATCTCACGTTGTGTCGTGTATGCACCTGGGCGGTTGTTTTTGGACCTCCTCTCACGATTTCAGCGTGGTTTGAGTGTCCCGTTCCTTACGCGATTTCAGCGTGTTTGGAATCTATCTCAGGTTGTGTTGTGTATGCACCTGGGCGGTTGTTTTTGGACCTCCTCTCACGATTTCAGCGTGGTTTGAGTGTCCCGTTCCTTACGCAATTTCAGCGTGTTTGGAATATATCTCAGGTTGTGTCGTGTATGCACCTGGGCGGTTGTTTTTGGACCTCCTCTCACGATTTCAGCGTGGTTTGAGTGTCCCGTTCCTTACGCGATTTCAGCGTGTTTGGAATCTATCTCAGGTTGTGTTGTGTATGCACCTGGGCGGTTGTTGTTTGACCTCCTCTCACGACTTCAGCGTGGTTAGAGTGTTCTTTTCCTCACACGATTTCAGCGTGTTTGGAATTTATCCCAGGTTGTGTTGTGTATGCACCTGGGCAGTTGTTTTTGGACCTCCTCTTACGATTTCAGCGTGGTTTGAGTGTCCCGTTCCTTACGCGATTTCAGCGTGTTTGGAATCTATCTCAGGTTGTGTTGTGTATGCACCTGGGCGGTTGTTTTTGAACCTCCTGTCACGATTTCAGTGTGGTTTGAGTGTCCCGTTCCTTACGCGATTTCAGCGTGTTTGGAATCTATCTCAGGTTGTGTTGTGTATGCACCTGGGCGGTTGTTTTTAGACCTCCTCTCACGATTTCAGCGTGGTTAGAGTGTTCTTTTCCTCACACGATTTCAGCGTGTTTGGAATTTATCCCAGGTTGCGTTGTAGACGCGCTGGGCGGGCTATTTTTGGACCTCCTCTCACGATTATCAGCGTGTTTTGAGTGTCCCCTTCCTCACACGATTTCAGCGTGTTTGGAATTTATCTAGGTTGCGTGGAACGCGCTTCTGATTGATCTTCTTTGTTCTTCCTCCACTTACGAGTCCAGCGTGGTTGGCGTATGTCGCCGTTTTGCATACATTGCACTCTTTGTTGCATCACATCTATTATCTATTGCATCACACCCATTGCATCCATTGCATCGTGTCTGTTCTATTGTTTGGTCTAAGGAGACCTTAAATCCTGCATTATCATTCGCGCTGTTTTGCGCATCGCACTTGCATTTATTCGCACCGTCTCGTGCACTTTCCGGTCTAGGAGACCTTAAATCCTCTAAAGGTGCAATTCCTTTGGTGTTTGTCGTGCCCGAACGACTTCCGGTGGTCTGGTATAGCCACCTGCCTGTGTTGCAGTGAGTTCCTAGGAGACCAACTGAGACGGTGGAAACTAGAGTTCGAATGGCTTATGCCTAGAACGCAAAGGTTCGGGATTTTCGAGACTAAAGTCTGGTTTAAATACCCAGGGGTATATCTCGGCTTGAAATCTGTATGGCAGCCCCATAGATTGAGATAGCATCTGTATGCGCCTCAATTCTGGATACTGAATCAACCTAGTCTGTCACCCTGTTGGAGAATAGGGAAGCTGCGACCAAGTCAGGGAGAAAAGTAGTACTGTGGTTCAACCAAGAAGAAGCGGAAGATTCTCACATCAGCATAGGTAGGACATTGCCGAGGTAAGTCATTGCCAATTGCCCTTGTGAGGTACCTCACTTTTCCTAGCTATCACATTGCATTTTAGCCACTACATTACAGTGCATTGCATGAATCCTTAATTTTCAGACCGGCTTCGCGTAGCGTGTAAGTCAATTTTCAAACCGGCTTCGCGTAGTGTGTAAGTCCAATTTTCAAACCGGCTTCGCGTAGCGTGTAAGTCCAATTTTCAAACCGGCTTCGCGTAGCGTGTAAGTCCAATTTTCAAATCGGCTTCGCGTAGCGTATAAGTCCAATTATCAAATCGGCTTCGCGTAGCGTATAAGTCCAATTTTGAAAATCTTTCTGCATATCATTTCGCATCCTGCCCCTGAACTACGCTGGTTTGATTCCTTGCAAAAGGATACGTAGGCAGCCTGCGAGCACAACCATTTATTTGTCTATATTTTGTTTGTTTGTCAAGTCTTCGGCCTCGTCAAAAATGGGTCGTCTCTGGCTTTGACATTCACTCCCGTCACTTCTTGACTTCCGAGTTCTGTCAAAGAGGGGCAACTGTAGACACCCCATTTTTGACCGTCCATAAGACTTCGACGCGACTGATGATTTTACATGGTGGAGAAAGGTGTGCAGGGCAAAGGTTCAATTTCTTCGGCAAAGAGAGAGTCAAATCTCAACTTCATACCCCTGTTCTGGACCAGAACGATCTCGATCAAAAGATTTTAGATTTAAAACCCTCTCTTTCAAAAACATTTTTGAAATAAAGTTTCTGCGATGTTCCGAGACTCGCATTTTGTCAAAAATTGCGCTTTTCGGTAAACCGAGCAAGGACAAAGTGGAAATGAATGAAAGAGAGATGAAATCTTTGAAAAATCTTTCAAAACACTTTACTTAGGGGTTTGAAGTTGAAGAAAAGAAGAGAAGAGGGAAGAAATCCAGTCGGGGGAGAAAATGGGCATGAACTGTTAACAAAAAGTCGAGCAGCCCTCGCCGAATCGGGCCTATTCATTTGGATACTTGGAATCAAACTATGAGGCCACCACCGTTGGAAAGCTTACTCCCGGGGCTTCATTTTGCACTCAAGAATCTCCTAAATTCAATTCCGGACGGGGAGATATGGTTGATTGAAGTAGGGCATCACTCCGGTTGGACCGAAATCTGCGCTTACGGAAACTGGCATAACTTTTTCCACAGGAGGAATTTTAATGCAAGGTTTGCGCCATTGGAAAGCTAACTTCCGGGGCTTCAATTTGGACACTTGAATGGCCACCATTGGACTTTCCAATCACCCACCGGCCACTTTTCTTCCCGGCAGCCTTTTTTTTTGTCCTGAAAGTAGCTGGCCGGCCAGAAAATCTGGCTGGCCGGCCACCTCTTTGGTGAAATGACTTTTTTGCCCTTTTAAACTAGCCGGCCATGCCCCCCTCCCCAAGTGTGTCCTAGAAGTGAATTTTGTTTTCCACTACACCCATGTCCGAGGGTTTGGCCATTTTGGGGAGAAACTTGGTTTGTTTTCCCCCCCTTTTTTTCCCCCTATTTTCCACCCTTTGCTTATATATACAGCCCCTCCCCTTCAGATTTTAGGGTTACAAAATTTGTTTCGAGAGCCTTGCATCAATTCTCCTCTCTCTCTACTCTAAGCCTCAAAACCCTTAAGCTCTTACACCCATTTCTTCATCACCACCTAGCACTACACTACCACTTCCATTTCCAGCAGCTTGGAGCTCTTCTCAGAGGCTAGGAGGCACCATTTTTCAGTCCAAGAGGCAGCCAAGGCTTGGTCTTCAAGGGTAAGCACCATTTCCCCCTTTTTAGCTCATTTTTGTACCATTTCTTAGCCCTCTTTGCTTGCTGTTGTGAGCTCCGGCCATAACTGGAAATATCATTTTTTTGAGCTCTATTTCATCTTTCATTAAGGGTCTTACCCTGTTTGGGACCCCCATTTTGCACTTGCTTCATTACCCCTTTGTATGCCATAATCTTGCATAGTATTTTTGGCCTATGTGTAATCTGTTTTGGAGCATGATGTAAACTGTAGATAGGCTTATTTTGAGCCCTTCTTCAACATTTAAGAAGGGCTCACCACTGTTTTGGACCTCCATGAGCCACTTGTCATTATCCCCCTCTTTGGTCCCCATTTTTGCATGATTTATTAGCCTATTGAGCTTCTGTTTTTGGACCTTGGTCCGAACTGAAAATGGCCCTATTTTGACCCTCTCTTCATGTTTCATTAAGGGTCTATGGCTTTTTGAGACATCCTTTTTATACTTCATGTTATAGCTCTCTTGGTGCCCTTATTTTGCATAGCATTTTGAGCATACTTGTATCTGTTTTTGGGGTTTGTCATAAACTGTAATACATTATATTTTTGGCTCCGCTTCAATATTGTAGAAGGCCCCTTCCCTGTTTGGGGCCAGAATTTGTGAGTTGCTTCATTACCCCTCTCTTGGCCCCCAATTTTGCATGCTATCTTAGGCCTATTTTTGCTCACTGTTTGGCCATGCTTTAAACTGTAAACATGCTTGTTTTGGGGCTTTCTAGCTTCTGTATTCATACTTCATGTTCAAATTATGCATGCATTGCATAGCTATAGGCCATTTCATGCGCCAAAATTCATGTTTCGGGACTCGTTCCATGCATCGGGTTGCATTTCGCCTTGTTTCGGGGCTGTTTTGCATCTCATTTTGCCTCTGAAATTTGCATTATAGTTTGCCATATTCCATGTCTTGCCATGTCTCATTAGAGTGGCATTCCGTGCCGTAGGGTCGGTCCTCGGTTTGCATGCATGTGTGCACGCATTTCGAGTTGTCTCATTTTTCATCATTATGGCCTCTTACGTGAGTGTGGCTGAGGTCCACTTGTGTTAGTGTAAGCCCATATTGCATTGTGTATGCCATTTCATTCCATAGCATTGCGTATGCTAGGCCGTATATTAGCGCATTGTGTATACCATGTTTCCTCGTGCATCGTGTATGCCATTTCATAGCCTTTCGCATGTTAGGTTGTATCTTAGTTGCATAACATGCATATTGCATCGTGTTCGGGATAGGAGTTAGCCCGGGCACGGGAAACGAGGTACGTTCCGTACTCTGAGTAACGGAACGTGTCTTAATTCCCCAGTCACCAACACTCCGGATTATCCATGATGGAGTTAGGTTTTGTTGTATTTTCATATGCATTCATTTCATATTGAGTTGTGCAATTCGACTCCTCGGCCATCATGCATCGATATGCGTGATTGGTGGCACGAGGATCGAGACATGCATACATTTGTGAAAATACATTGCCATGCCCCTTTCCTGCTCTCTGTTGCAGCAAAATGAAGAATCAGCAACTTTTTGGAGCTTGGCACGCATTTCAAGAACAGGTGCAAACAGAGGCTAATTGGGGCATCGTCATGGATTTCCGCACAAAGGCGACCCGAACATGCATCATTCATCACCCGGAGCGGAATCAAGGCAGTCACTGGCTTGCATGCCAGTTTTACAGCTTTCTTAGTTAATTTGTTAATTAATTAGGAATTTGTACATTATTTGGACTATATTATTTGGACTGTACTATTCTTTTATTCGGGACTGTATATTTATTCGGACCCTCTGTGCGAGGGCAAAATTGTAATAAGTGTGGGTGAATGTGATGTATGTCTTCCAATCCCACGTCTTTCTTCCCTTTTATTTACCCGCTTATGATGGTTAGATTAGGGCATGTTTCAATTAACATACAGTATGATAGCATGTTGCATTCATTCATCTGTTTTGCATGCACCGGGCTCGGAGCATCATACTAACTGCATTTGTATTTCAATTCCAAGTTGAATACATGATAGCTGTAGCATTCCATATGCCATGTTTAGGATAGCCGAGCCTGCTATAGTTGCATTTTTGCATGTGTTGCATTAGGCAATCCTGTATATTTAGGATCATGCATGATTTCTAATGAGCTTCTGTTTTGGCTTGGAGTACTCGGTAAGTTTTATGCTTTAGCATCCTTGCACGTGTGTGAGTGACTGCCATGATAGCATGCTTACCATGAGGCTATTTGCTTATGTGATATAACTGCCTTGAATGCCTGTGGGTGAAGGTTGGGTTACTTGGATTGGAACAAATCATTGACTGTGAGTTTTAAGCCCACTAGATAGTGGCAAAACCATCTTTTCTAAGCCCACCCGAGGGTGGCAAAATCTGCATTTTAAGCCTACCTGCGGGTAGCAAACCATCTTTCAAAAAAAAACCACGATTGGCAATCCATAACATGTTACATAACCAAATAAATAGAAATTTTCATTGAAGAGCTATAAACACAACACAATTCAAAATACCTCACAAGGTCCTGTCTCTCTATGAATCCTTGCTGCTCGAGATCATAGGGTTGAAATGAAACTGCAAGGGAGAAAAATTTAGGTTAATTGAATAGAAATCAAATCAAAATCAAAACCCTAGAAATCAAAATCAAAATTCTAGAAATCAAATCAAAATCAAAGAGAGATGAGAGATGAGAAACTGAATTAATCGAATAAGACATGCAATCCAAGGCTCTCACCGAATTAATCCAAGGATCTCACCGAATCAATCGATTGGTGCTCATGTAACTAACATCATCGGAGGGGCGGTGGCTGGTGGTGGTAGTCTACAAATAACTCGGACTTTAAAATGTCACTATGCAACTAGGCAACACCATTCACCTGCAGACAGATGGCCAACGAGATAAGTCACTTTTTCATTTCCAAATGAAATTGATCAATAGATTATAAGAGGTAGTAAAGGATTAGTGGATCAAGGGCTTAACAAATGAGCATGACTACGGGCATACGACTAAATAAAGGCAAGGAAGCAAATGTTATACATTCTTTAGCTCATTTACTAATACTTTCAGTTTTTCACATAACTGGTGATTAATATGTTGATAGTCTCTCTCCTTTTTATCTTGTAGCAGATCTGTCAACTGGCTGAATCAAACCCGAATGCTATTTTTTTCAAGGTTAACTATGAATAGTAAGGAAGTTAACTATGAGGCAGGGGCTGCCAGATTCAAGTTATGTCTAGATTCAGTAAACTTCCTGGATGTGGACTTTGGAAAAATGAAACTATCTTTTTAGCTATGAAAATTTCATAACTTGAGAATTATTATCTTTGTTTCAGTGAGGTTGAAAATTGGATGTGTATATGTATGTGTATGTGTATGTGTTTAATATACTTTTCAAAACCCAGCTCAAGTTGGAACCCAAATTTTTCATTTTTTTTCTCAAACAAATATAAACAAATATATGGCCTGGTATTGCTCAAATTAAAACACATAAATAATAAGTCTCATATAAGTAGCTCCTACAATGCAACGATTTCACAAATATGCTAATACAGTCAAAACTAACACATCTATTAACCAAAACAAAAAAAGAAAGCAGAAAAAGCATAGAGACATCAGAAAGTGAAACTCTGATGAATTTCTCATTTGAGCATATAATCAAACATGTGGTGGGCAAAAAACAAGGAGGAACATACAAGAGAACAAGGAAGAAAACATACTTGGTGTTTCAGAAGGTAGAACATACACACACAACACACATATATATATATATATTAAGATTGCAAGAATACACCTCAATCTTCTACAAATATCACATACCGCCATCACCGTTTCACCATCAAATTCTTGCAACTCCCAAGTCAACAAACACATCTATCTGAAAAACTTTCACTGCTAAGTTGCAATTTTTTGTCTTCTTCACAAACGGTGGAACTATATAGCTCGTTTACAACAACGGTGGAACTATAGCTTTCTTTCAACTCCATGGACAAGTCAGGCAATAAACAGATAGACCACACTCGTGATTCAAATTCAGATTAACAAGAAGAAAAGTACAAAGCTAAAGATACAATCAAATTGAGAATCAATAATTAAATAATACAGCTAACAACGATGAAAGATACTCACAGTGGAGATGTCACGGATCAGAATCACGTATTTGAAACTCTTCTCCACCATTCGATGGATTGATTGATTGATTAATTGAAGGAATGATCGATTGAGAACACACAGAGAGGATGCGAGATCGAGAGCAATCGAGAGAGAGAGAGATCCCGTATCGACACAGAAATCCAATTTTTGATATGGGAATGTCTTCTTGTTGCCTTGAACCCTAATCAAACCAATCATTTATCCCCCCCCCCCCTTTTTTCCTTCCAATTTTTGGTAAATTGCTGCTTAATTCATGTTTGTTGAAATATATGAAAAAGATGTTTAGAGATTTATTGTTATATTTTATTTTTATGTTTGTATAAAAATCTTAAAATATTTTAGCTTAGTGGCATTTCTCAAAATACTATAAAATATTATTTATGACACTTTTCGCCTAATGCCATAAAAAGTGACTTGCATCTACCTAGTTTAGTGGCATCTGTTGATAAATGTCACTAAACAAATTTTTTGTGTCATTCTTTTTATAAAATGCCATAAAATTGATATGACATTTCTTTATTGAAATGCCACTAGAGCCTTATATGTTTGTGGTTCAGTGGCATTTTTCTAAATGTGTCACCAAATATTTTTTTCGTGGCATCTTCTAAAAAATGCCACTAATATAGTGTCACTAAAGTGTATTTTTGTTGTAGTTTTGTGACACTTGTTTATTGAAATGTCACTAGAGCCTTTTATGTACGTCGTTTAGTGGCATTTTTAAAAAACGTGCCACCAAATATTATTTTTGTGGCATTTTCTAAAAATATGCTACTTGTGTAGTGCCACTAAAGTGTATTTTTGTTGTAGTGCTGCTATTCTGTTATATTTAAATTGAATATGAATTTTTTTTTGAAATTGAATCTGGATTTTTTTTTTTTTGAATCTGAATGAATTTGCTATTCTGCTGCTGCTATTCTGTTATTTTTTAAATTGAATTCTGCTACTCTGAGTGGGTGTTATTGAATCTGAATTGAAATTGAATCTGATTTTTTTTTTAAATTAAATCTGATTTTTTTTTTATAATCTGAATTGAATCTGAATGAAATTGAATTTGAATTTTTTTGAATCTGAATTGAATTTGTAGTACAGTTTGAATGGAGGATACTATTGAATCTCCCGCAATAAATTTTTTACCTCCGAAATCCTCTAATTCTCAAATGAATCCCCCTTTGAACTTGGATGTGATTCATGATGATGGAGTTTGAGATAGTGTTGCTTGGATGAATGTTTTTATTTTATTGGACAACAATTTTATTTTATTTTTTTCTTGCATTTTGGATGAATGTAATAGTTAATGAAACAACAATTTTATTTTTATTTTTTTCATTTTATTATTGTATTTTGGATGAATGTAATAGTTAATGAAGAATTACTTTTAGGTAAGCTTAGAATTTTGAATGATTTTATTTTAATTTTGTATTATTGGTAGTAATAGATGGAGAATGTTGAGAAAATAGTTGGAGAATGAGATTGATGATTTAGCTAGGATTTTGAATGATTTTTTTTAATTGTATTGTTGGGTAGTAGATTAATTTTGAATGATTTTGAATGATTTGTGTTAGGAATTGATTTTGTTGTGTTTTTCATTTTATAAGTTTTAATTCATTAATTATTAATGTTTGAGCATTTTAGAAAATTGAAAGAAAATTACCCAAAATAAATATTTATAAAATGGGGAAAAAAAACTCAAAATTTAATTTTTAAAGGAAAATATCCAAACCCCAAACCGCTCGTAACCGCCCGCACATCCGTAAACCCTATCCGCACAAACCGCAAACCGCACTGCAGGCGGTTGCGATTTGACTTTTTCCCAAACCGCATATATGCGGGCGGGTCAAAACCGAACCGCAACCCGCACAAAACCGATCCGCGAACACCTCTACGTCGAAGGTGTCGATCGAGGGCATTTTGAACTTGGGGGGTAGGGGTTTGTCCCTGATGGAGGCGATAAATGGGGAGTTGGCTGTTGTGGAGGGTTTATTCTGTATGTTCTACATGACTCCTTGAAGCTGGAGTTTCATGGCTCGGAGTTCCGCATCCCAAATAGGAACATTGTCCCCTCTAGAGTGCAGTGGGAGTTGAATACTACTAGCATCTCCTTCAGGGACAGGTGCTTGAATTGATGGATGTAAGCCCCGAGGTGGTGGGTTCATGCCTTAAGGTAGGGCTTGTAGACCCTCTAGGTTGGAAAGGTGGGCATTTTGGAGAGGATGGCTCGGGGTCTGTTCTCGATTGGGAGGGATATCTTGTGGCGGTGGAGGAGGTATAGGGAGATTTCGTTGGAGTAAAGCGTTGATCAAGGCCTGATTTTGTTCGGCCAAGCGGTTGATGCTGTTGGTGAGCTCTGTGAAGTACTGAGGTGGGTTGTTTGGGTTGGGATGGTCGGTTTGGGGGTCAACGACATTGTGTTGAGATGTCATGGATCTCGTTGTAACCATCCACCTCGATGGAAGGTAAGAGAAAGTATCGAGAATGGGTCTCCGGCAATAATGAGCACAACTGTTAACAGGAGTGGCGTTTCCCACAGACGGCGCTAACTGATGATGCTGCTGATCCAAGGGAGGCGAGTCGGGCTGACCCACGCTTTCAGCACCTTTTACCGGTCTCGGAGCTCGCTGGTGGTGCTGCAAAAAGGTCTAATAGGGAATGGGAGTCCCCCAGCAGACCCCCGACGACCAAGTTAGAATAGAGGAGATTGCCTGTGTAGAGAGAGAGAGAGAGAAAGAGAGAGAGAGAAGAAGAAGAATGATGAGCTTAACATTTGATGTGTCTTCGAAACCTCCTTATATCCTTTGTCCATCATTTCCTTGTCCACTCTGACCTGTCGTGTTGGCCGAAAGTCTATACTCTAACTTGCATTGTTCACGGTGACGCTGCCTGTTTCGACATGAAGGCGTTGTTGCATTTAATGTTGTAGGAACCTCATTAATGGCTAATGTGTGGTGCAATAACTTTGCAGGATCTTTGTCTACTTATGTGGCTGGTTCCTTGCTTGACAAGTGTTTAGATGTCATTGGTTCCTAGTTCAACATTGGGTTCTCAAGGGTACTGGGCTTTAGTACTTGAACCGTGAATTGGGCTCTAAGTCGTGAGCCAAAGCCTTTTGTGGGCCCACCGATGTTAGATAATAATTTGAATTTTTTTTAATATTTTACTCATTTTTTCCCTTAATATGCATATTAATTTAAATTTTATTTTTACTTGCCAAGCTCAAGCTGAAGTTTGCGCTTAACTTATTTATGTAATTGAGTTGACTCGAACTAAATTTAATTTTTTTAAGAGGTACTTACGTGTAGATCCTAATAAGTGAACTTATTGTCTAATAAGACCTATGAAAAAAATTTTGTCATAAAAAAATATCCCTAATTGTAAGTTTTTGTGACAATTTATAAAATCATGACAAAAAGTCACTAATTGTCAATTTTTAGCAACATATAGGGTAAATTACCAATAAGTTCTAATAGTTAGACTTAATTCCTATCAAGTCCTATTGAAAATAAGTTTTGATAAAATTGTCGCTAAAAATAATTTTTTGTGACAATTTTTTATAGGGTACTTACATGTAGGTCCTAATAAGTGAACTTATTGTCTTAATATGTCCTATGGAAAAAATTTTGTCATAAAAAAAATCACTAATGGTAAGTTTTAGCGACAATTTATAAAAATCATGGCAAAAAAAAAAGTCACTAATTGTTAATTTTTAGCGACATAAATAAAAAGGCAAAAAAGGGATAAACTACCAATAAGTCCTAATAGTTGGACTTAATTCTCATCAAGTCCTATTGAAAATAAGTTTTCATAAAATTGTCACTAAAAATAATTTTTTTATAACGATTTTTTATATATGTCGCTAAAAATTGACAATTAGTGACTTTTTTTTATCATGATTTTTATAAATTGTCTTTCAAACTTATAATTAATGACTTTTTTATGACAAATTTTTTTCATAAAACCTATTACATAATAAGTTCACTTATTAAGAATTACACATAAGTACCTTCTTTTCAATATTAAACAAGCCAAGTTCAAACTCAATTTTTTAATCTCTGCTTGAGTTGAGTTTGACTAATTTTATCTGAGAATTATTGCACTTATATTTATGTACTTTTTATTACTGAATAAAAAATTAAATGTAGAACTGCTAGTCAACCTATTTAACCGTTAAATATATATATATATATATATATATATATATATATATATATATATATTTTGGACATAGAATATATATTTTGGACATAGAAAAGTAAGTAAATAAATTTGCATTTATATTTATGAGTATTTTATGTACTTTTTATAATTGAATAAAAAGTTAAATGTAGAACTGCTAGTCAAGATATTTAACCGTTAAATAGTTTTTTACTTTTATTTTTTGAGCATAGAAAAGAAAGTAAATAAATTTGATTCTCAAATTAAGAATTTAATATGAAAAACTGAATACTTTGGGCCTCTTTGATAACCATTTCGTTTTCAGTTTATATTTATAAAAATTTTAAAAACTGTCATAAAAACTTATTTGATAATTTTTTTGGTTTATAAATAGTTGTATCAGTTTATAAATTTGAGGTAAAAACGTAAACTCAAAAAATAAGTTTACATTGGTTTTTAAATAGAAATTTAAAAATTTGACTAACAAATTTTTTTTCAATTAATTTTTTTAATTTTTTTCAATTTTTTTTCAATTAATTTTTTTTCTCAAATAATTTTTTTTAAATAATTTTTTTCAATTATTTTTTTAATTAATTTTTTTTTCATTTATAATGTGTATAATCCCATTGCTATAAATAATAAAAAATAAATATAAATATTTTAAGTACGAACAAACATATTTTTTAGTTTATGTTTTTCAAATTTTTCAAAAAAAATTTTCAAACCAAACGCATTTGTAATTTATTTTTTTCCAAAAATAAACAAAAATCAATTTATAAAAATTTTATAAATATAAATAAAAAACGTAAACGTTACCAACCTATATCTTTGCATTCCATTTGACATTATTTAGAAAATGTATTTGTTTGGGCCATATGTTGGAAGATTCCAACTTATAGGGCCGATTAGATGTTACCAAATAATATTGGGCCAAGAAGAAGATTGATTTTGAGCACAACCCAATAGTATTGGTGGTATTACATACACCAATAAGTGTATTAACTAGTATATTAACACTAGTTATGATATTCTTATTGACTCTACTTATTATATAAATTACAAATACCAAAAACTTCATAAATTATGTCACATCATCAATTGGTATACTAGTTAGTACACTAATTAGTGCATACCATATTATTCCAATAGTGTTCATATTTTCAGCGCTATCGTCATCTTCCACTTGCCACTCTTGCCATCCATTCGCTACCATTTTCGATCTACACTTCATTTTCACCAATCTATCACCACCGTTCACCAACCATCTCTGCTATCACCGATCTACATTTTAACGTCGTTGATTTACACTCTACATCTTCGATCTCCACTGGGGGTGGATATCGATCCGTTGGCTCACCCAGCCCAACCAACTCGACTATATTTTTTTAGGATTTAGAAATGTTGTTTTAACCTATAGGGTCGGGCTAAACCAACATTTTTAACCCGATATATTAATGGACTGGGCTTGGAATATATACTTTCAACCCAACCCGACTCACTATTAATTTAATTAATTAATTAATTAATTGTAATATATTAAAACGTTTATTTTTTGTTCGGATCTATGTTTTATCTTTATTGATTTTATTGAAACTCACATTTGTGGTGATGTGTGATTGAATTTATTTAAAAAATCCTTGAATTTATAGAGAGAATTTTTAATTTATAATGACGTCAATATTTTTATTTAAAAAATATAATTTGGGATTGAATTGAATTTTTTTTTTTTTTGGACATATAGCCCGATGGGTGGGTTTTGGGTAATAATTATTTTTTTGGTCGGGTTTCGACAGATGTAAAGACCCGATATTAGGGTCCGACCGGGCTTAGGCAGACACAAAGTCCTTTATTATGTAGTATCGGTCTGCCCCAGCCTGGCCCAACGAATGCTGACACCTAGTTTCCACTTTATCGTCACTCAATGGTAAATCAAACAACAGTATTTTTCAAGTCTCACCCATCATTTCCTCTTTGTCTCTTTATTTTTCAAACTAGATCTGTTGTAAATTTATTTTTCAGTGGTAAATTTATCAGTCATTAGTTATGTATGTATATGTAGGATGTAGGTGTCTTATGAGTAAGTGAGTGTAAGTAGGGGTGTGCCCGGTGCGGGTCGGTGCGGTTTGAGAGAAAAATTATAAACCATATGGCGGGTGGCGGATTGATAAAAGTGTCACTAGAATCTGCCATTTTCCTTATCAAAAACCGGCGGTTCGGTTGGCAAATAATGGCGGATTTGCCTTGGCGGTTCGGGCGGATTGGCGGTTTATAAAAAATATAATTCAAATTACAAAACTTAAATCAAAGAGTAAAAAAAAGACGAGAGATACCGTGATGTTAAGCATCTTGCGAAGCTTTCTTCTGATGCAGCAAGTGTAGCAACAACATGATAATATGAACGACTATGCCATCAGTTCATTACAAGCATATGTGGAAGTTACAATGATCAAATACAATACATAAAATTAATATCATTCAGGGTTTACAATATATTGAAAATGTTTATTGTTGAAAAGTATTTAGATTGAAAAGTGAGCTGATGCAAGTTTGCAACATGGCCAGAAAAAAAAAAAAAAAAAAAGATTGAAAAGTGAATTGGAATCCAACTTTATTTTGGATTACTGACATCTTGAATTCCTCTCGAGCAGTAATGTAATACTATATTCTAGGGTATAGAACAACAAGCAAACTTAAGGAAAAAAGAATTTTTAGAATCTTATAAAACATGATTTAATAACGGTGCGGGTCGGTGCGGTTTGGAAGAAAAATAGAAACCGGCGGATTGATAAAAGTGTCACTAGAATTTGCCATTTTTCTTAGCAAAAACCGGCGGTTCGATTGGCAAATAATAACAAATTTGCCTTGGCGGTGCGGTTCGGTGCGGTATTGGCGGTTTCGGCGGTATTATGCACACCCCTAAGTGTAAGTGTGAATGTAAATGAAGAAATTGGCGTCTGTAATTTTTTACAAACCACTCAGTGATAA
>JAPPVO010007060.1:0-35092 GCA_030407325.1 Camellia japonica
AAATCGTATGAGGAAGAGAACACTCTAACCACGCTGGAATCGTGAGAAGAGGTCCAAAAACAATCCGCCCAGCGCGTCTACAGCGCAACCTGGGATAAATTCCAAACACGTCGAAATCGTGTGAGGAAGAGAACACTCTAACCACGCTGAAATCGTGAGAAGAGGTCCAAAACAACCGCTCAAGTGCGCACACAACGCAACCTGAGATAAGTTCCAAACACGCTGAAATCGCATAAGGAACGGGCACTCAAACCACGCTGAAATCGTGAGAGGAGGCCTGAAAACAACCGCCCAGGTGTGTACACAACGCAACCTGGATAAATTCCAAACACGCTGAAATCGCATAAGGAACGGGACACTCAAACCACGCTGAAATCGTGAAAAGAGGTCAAAACAACAACTGCCCAGGTGCGCGCACAACGCAACCTGAGAAAGTCCCGGAGGACAACGATCCCAAACGCTGCTCAGCGTAAAAGGATAAACAAAGAGATAACACAAGATATAAATAAATGCAATAAGTGCGATGATACGATACATGTTGCCAGCAATATGGAGCGTGACGTTTAAGGAATGCAATAAACAAACAAAGCGGCACTTTAGAAAGCACCTTATGGAGTGAGTGGCGGTAAACCGCTTTACTCTGACGGGGAATGGTACTTAGAGAGAGCACTTCTGATCGCCATTCTGGCTTGAAACAGTGAAACAGTCAACACAGTATTCTGTTCACTTTGAACACACAGCTCGTATCGGCATACTGCTTATTCTGAACACGCAACTCATAACACAATATTCTGCTTATTTTGGAACATACGGCTCACGCAGGACACTGCTGATTCTGAACACACGGTTCGTTCTGAACACAACTCATTCTGAACTCACAGCCCATAACACAGTATTTTGTTTATTCGGCACACAGCTCATACAAGACACTACTCATTCTGAACATACAGGATGCAATGACGGAACTTGCAGAAGTTGAAACAATCTCAGATGCCCGACATTTTCCCTCTTTTCTTTTGCTTTGCAGCCCGGAACTTTCATAGCTTCAGATAGGTCCTGGTTTTACTGTTTTCACACGATCTGGGTTGAACCCTGCGGTTTTGTGAAAGAACAAATCTTGGTTTGCACAAATGTGGAGAACGGCACGGCACTCCTGAGCACAAAATGAATCATTTTGAAATTGAGAAATGAATTCTTAATCGGGTATTGAGCCTACGAAAAAAGACTAAACAACGGAAAACAAAAGGTAAACAACCTAAACACATCGAGACACACTCGGAACGACTCAAAGCAAGAATCGAGACAAACAAAACAAAAGACACGACACACAGACGTGTCACAAAGACGAGAGACCTCTCAGTTTGCGAAGGGCTAGTTTCTCCGGGTATTGCTTCCCACCCTTTTCTTATTTGTGATTCTCACATCACTCGGCCCTCAGGCTCAGCTTTTCTCACAAAACCCTTTTCCTCACTTTTTCTCTCAGCGCACATCTCTCTATTCTTTAATCTCTCATTTTTTATCCCTTCCCTGGGTGGTTGATGGATAAACAAGAAGTTGCGAGCTCTTGCCCCTAGCATTCTGCTAGATCCTCTTTCTTCTGCGCATAGCTAGTGAATTCCTCCTACAGAGGAATTGCGCTACAACTGGGTGTGTAGCGAATCTGCAGCTGACATCGGTTGACGATGTTCTGCTGGGGAGTTTGGACGCGATCAGATATGTCCAGATGAGGAAGTGGAACATCTTGATCCATTCCAGTTTGGTGCTTCACACTTGGCTTGATACCTCGTTGCTCAGAGGATGTGAGAGCTTTTCGGCCCTTTTGTTGTCGCCTTCAGTTGTGCCTTTTCTGACAGGTAGAGTGCCCTTCTTGGCAAGTATGGTGCCCTTTCTGGCAAGTATGTTGACAATGGGGAAAAGACAGAACACATGACTCAACTGTGCCCCTAGTTCATCATTTTGACCATTTTTTGTTTTTGGCTTTCTACTAAAATAATTTGACCAATATGAGAGTTAGATTAACACACTTGTTCAACTTTTTGATTTTGAAAATCATGCAAGTTAGGTCATGAGCACTGAAAATTTTCCTTTTTTGGGTCCAAGAAAGGGTCCGGTTTTGAAAAATGGAATACTTTTCGAGAAGATTAGTCAACCTCAGTAAAAATTCTCAAAAACTATTTCGCAAACGGCCAATGCTGAACGAGCACGGAACCTACTCTTGAGATGCACAACCTCATATCCGAAGGAAAATTGCCCCTTTCCTAAAGGACACTTCATGGCAACGGAAAGTTGCCCCTTGTTTGAATGGCACCGCAGCGCATTGAATAGCAACGGAAAGTTGCCCCTTGTCTGAATAGCACCGCAGTGCATTGTAGTCAGTCCTCAGAGCGATGACTACAACCGAACTCTCGGATACAAAGAAGGCAAAGATGATCAAAACCATTACATGGACACAATCGAATTTGAAGTGTTTTACGGCTGGACTTCAGAATGAAGTTGCCTACGTATCCCAAAGATGGGAATCAAGCCTTACGTAGTTCAGGGTTAAGGTACACTCGGGTATTTAACCTCTCTTTTTATGCTCTAACTTCTGCCAAGGCGCCCGTTGCGGGTTTTCAACCTTGCGAGCTTTGTTTTTCTTCTTTTCGATTCTTTTTTTTTTTTTTTTTGCCTCTTTCTTTTCATTTTTCTTTTTTTGTTCTTTTGTTCTTTTCTCTTTTTTTGTTCTTTTTTTTCTTTTCTTGCTCTAACTTTTGCCTGGGCCGCCCCTTCCGGGTTTTCGACCCAGCGAGCCTCTCAAGGGTAAAAGTGTAGCTTTGTCCATGTCGAATGGTTTTGAGATCCTGAAGTCATCTGAATCTAGGAGAATGGTTGCTGTTTGCTGACGATGCAGGAGTCCATCCAATGGGGGGCTGAATCTGCCCCTAGTGTTGTGGATAGGAACTCGGTTATCCTTCAGCAATTCTTTCTTCTTTCCTCCCTTCTGGGATTTGGCATTCTTGCTGGTCTTTGTTAGCTTGAGAAACATCCCAATTTTTTGAATCTTCGAACACCTTTGACATTTTTGCCCCTAGTTCGAGGGGTGCTTCTGATCTAGCTTCGCAAGCTTCTTTTGATGACATCTGATCTTCTTGATTTGATTTCCCTACCCTAGTTCGAGGGCTGCGTCAAATCTGGCCACACAGGCCTCACATCGTGATTGACCATTGAACATTCTGAATCTGAGTTCAAGGTTTTGAAAGCAGAGGGGTTGAGTCTTGAGGCTGAGAGCGATCCTAAGCTGCACAATCTCAAGAACGATTCCACACAGGTCTTCGCAGGACCGCGCAAAACATTTTTTTGAAATCTTTTAAGGAAGCGACCAGTTGCTCGCGTTGAAGACAGTGTAGAACCAATCTGGATCAAGCCAGGATCCTTCCTAGTACTCACACTAACAAGCATGATTTCATTCATTAAGGGCGTAGCATGCCTCTCTTTCTCTCAATTGATCAAATTTTTACAAATCCCGAGGAATTCCTTCCTCTTCGTTTTCACTGCAGTGTTCAAAAAGTTTTGAAAAACTTAGGTCAATGCAATAATTTCGAGGCACAAAAGAGAAGGTGGAATGCACTGTCGTTTCATTCAAACTTCTAGCACAACTGGCACAAGGCAGAAGTAAACACAAGGATGTGAAAATCACTGCTGTTTCATTTCAGATCTGTTGGCACAACTGGCTCCGGGCAGAAACAGACTCAAGACAAAACGAAAAGACAAACACAAAACAAGATAGTGATGTCCGAGGTAACACCCCTGAAATCACTCGACTCCAACAAAATAAGACTGACTCGGTATAACAAGACAGACCCAACTGACTCAGTAAGAAAAGACGGACTCTGTACAAACAACAAGACTGACCCAATACCCAAGTCAGAAAGTACAAATTAACAAGATTCGCAAATGTGCTCAAAACAGTGCATGCCATCCACCATATCTGGAGTAAACTGAGCGCCATCCGCAGGCGGTTCATCCCCCGATCACATGGTCACATTATCCCCCAAGTTCACCGATCCAGTACCGATAGACTTTGCAGGACCTGACGCAAAGATGACCTTTTTATCAATCAGATCTTGTATTTCATGGTGAAGACGAAGACACATGTCAGTGTCATGGCCAGCTTGTTGATGAAAGACACAGTACTACTTGCCGGGTTGTGGGAGAGAGGAAGTTTATTCAGTAATGGCCGTGGCTCCAGGGGCTTCAGATGCCCCTTTTCGATCAGGACCCTCAGGGCCGTTGACAGAGACATGTCCAGTGGGGTGAACCCCCCTGGCCCCGAGGTGGGATTTGGCAGGTTGTGAGCTGGTTGTGTTGGATGTACCGGCGAAAGGGTCGGTAGGTGCTGACTTTTGATGATCTCTTCTGAGTGTAGGATTGGAGCTGAAAGGGGTGTTTCTGGTACAACATCTCTTATCTCGGCTTGCCCCTTGATTCAGACTACCCCCAACTTGAGTGGCAAAAGTATCATCCACAGTTTTTGCAACCACTGCAAGCACTTGCTGTTTGTTTAGTCCTTCGGCCTTCAAAGCCTCAACAGCCCGTTGAAGGTGTTCATGGGGACCAATGCTTGCCCCTACCTTGTTCTTACCACCTGCTTCCCCTTTGCCAAGGGTTTGGCTTTCTTCAAATGCAGCCAGTCCCAAGATTGGGGAGCCTTTTGTCGTGAAACTCCTAGCATGTGCTGTGGTCGATGATGGAGCCAATGTCCCAGAGGCTAGATCTGTCACAGTTCTTTGAAGATCTTCGATCATTCTCTTTAGCTCAGAAGTAGTGGGCTCACGGGTTTGAGATGATTGGGGTAGGTGCATCCATCATGCATAAGTCCATGCTTTCTGGAATGAACACCTCAGGCTTGGGTAGATGGGCTGGGTGATGTATATGCTGGGGTCGAAGGTGGATGGTAGTGTATGGATGAGGTTGAGATGGGGAGGTGACGAATCAGTACTAACCTGAGGTCCTTTAGGTGGAGCTAGGGTCTCTTCGTCAATAAGATCCTGAATCTTATGACGGAGGCGGATGCAACGGTTCGTATCATGACCGTGTTGTTGATGATAGGCACAGTATTTAGCTGGGTCATATCTTGGTGGAAGAGGATTTGGAAGGGGTTGGGGTTCTAGGAGTTCTAGGTGCCCTTCTTCTTGCAGCTTTTTCAAAGCTGGGAGAGACTCATGTAAAGAGGATGGAATTTTCGGGCTTGGGGCCGAGTTGAAGTGGTTGGTTTTTGGTCATTGAGGGAAGTGGTGATAGTGTCTACTTCTGAGCATTTCGCAGCTGTGCTACCATCAGTAGTAGCATTGGAACTGCGAGCAACATTCCTCTTCAAAGGCTCATTATCTTCTGCAAAGATCCCTTGTCTGATGGCATCCTCGATTTGAACCCCATTTCATGAAGGGCTGGAAAGGTAAACAGAGGTAGAACGACCATCTTTTGCAGCAACTTGCCATGCAAATTCCGAACAATCATCCTGATCTGATCTTTGTCGGAAGGCCTTATAGTCATCATTGAGGCCTTTGCTCTCCATCTCGTCACGAACTCTGAGAAACCCTCATTTGGTTCTTGGCGGGTGACTTCGAGATCACGAGTTGTGACCTCGATCTGTGTTGTAGGAGTATTGAGCAATAAAGGCCTCAGCCAGCTCTTCCCAGTTCTGTTTCACAGAGTTCTCCAATTTTGCATACCAGATTGCGGCTATCCCAGACAGGGTTCGGCCGAATAGTGACAATTTCTGGGCTGTGGTCAAACCCATTGGCCTCAAGATATCAGAAAACAGTTGAGGTGCACCATTGGGTCTTCAGAGCCATCGAATCGATCGATATGCGGCATTTTAAACCGCTCCGGCAAGGTCACCACTGAGTCGGTATAACCATCCTCTATATCAGGAATAGAGTGGGCCCCCTGAGACTTTTTGAACAATTTCTCAAGCTTGCTCACTTTCAATGCTGTGGGGTCCGTCTCGAACAAAGGGGGAGTCTGGTAGGTTGGTGGGTGTTTTAGATAGCTGGGGTAGAACCGGGGGCGGAGCTGGCCCGCCTGGAATGTCCGTATCATCTTGGACGTGGGTTGCCTCCCCGAGTATGGAAACTCTTGGTGGGGGAGGAGCCTGGTGTGAAGTAGATACTCCAGTTTGCTGCTCTAACCTGGCAATTGTCTCTGCCTGTTGGGCTATGACCACGGCCTGTTGCTTGGCGAATTCTGCTTGACGGACAGCGTCTTGCTGCATGGCTTTCATACTATCCTGGAGCTGGCGCACCATCTCTTCTAAGCCTGACATACTGTCCTGATCTGATTGAACCACCAGTATATCTATCTCTGCAGTAGACTCGGAAATCTCAACCTGGCTGTTCAAAGACCACTGAGCTGGTAGCTGTTGTACTGGTGGTCTGTGCCTGACCGACCTTTTCACCCTGCCTCTGGTAAAGGAACACTGATTGCCCTTGAACTGAATCTCTGACCCGACAAAGTCTATCAACACAAGTTCGGTGTACTCGGGGGATATTGGAGCCTTCTGAAGCTATGGTTCCAAGACTACCTAGCAAAAGAGAAAACAGAGAGCATCTCAGCCTGATTTCACGATAACCCATATGAGCAGAGCTGAATGATTGTGCCCTACAGAATTCTGCCCGTAAACTGATACCCTCAGGTAAACTGAATCCCAAAAATACTGAACTGATGCCCGCAGGCCTGATGCCCAAACTTGTAAACTGATACATGCATTCCTGTAAGACGCACTCTAAAAGCACATAACAGATAAGTGAGAGCCAAAACACCCCTATGTTGGGGTAGGGTTTCCCTGTCCTATTTTGTCAGGAGCTAGGGTTTCACTACGCACGCAGCGGTTTCAAACAACCTATATCGGGTAAGCAACCTGTCCTAGTTTGGAATGGTCACTATGGATCCGAATATGCACTAGGCCGAATGGTCAAAAGGGTGCCCCGTAAAACCAGGGGTTTGTGTTTCCATACTGGCAGAGCCCGTAACCGGTAAGCCTTATGGCACGCAGCCTCTGGCAAACCGCTCAGGAATAGCAGATGGCAAACACGGTGTCCTAGGCGCACCAATGCACATGCAATGCAAAGAAACACATAAGTGTAATCAAAACCAGATATCATGAGTTCGAGTCAAGCTCTCTAACTCCCCAGCAGAGTCGCCAGAAACTGTAGACGTCCCCGAACGCCCCGGAGGGATGAGTCCCGTTTCGTTCATCTTGGGCTCACTACAGTTCAGGACTCAAATGTCACGGTTCTTAATCTGAACCAAAGAGTCCAAATCCGGCAAATCGTTTTGAGAAAACATTTTTTGAAAGAAGTGCCAAACATGGACTGCTTTGCCAGATACAGAGTCGCCACCTAAATATTTTATTTTTGGGAAATTTAGGAAACCCTGACTCGTTTGCCTAAGGCCACGTGTCCGTCATCACCAAAGTTGCCTCGGCTCGGGAACTTGGGTACGATTGGGGAAGGTCACTTCGTGAGCACCCCGCTCGCCCGATCAAAGATCGGCCTCTACTAACCATGATATCAGTTTTGAAAACTTTATGCATTCTTATTCCGGTTATTAGCCTAGATTTACTATGTGATGCGCACAGCATACAAGTATAGACCGGGTCGCCTGAATTGGAAAAAACATTTCATGTTTGTTTTGAAAGATGGTTTGCTACTCGCAAGTAGGCTTAAAATGCAGATTTTGCCACCCTCGGGTGGGCTTAGAAAAGATGGTTTTGCCACTATCTAGTGGGCTTAAAACTCACAGTCAATGCATTGTTCCAATCCAAATAACCCAACCTTCACCCACAGGCATTCAGGCAGTTATATCACATAAGCAAATAGCCTCATGGTAAGCATGCTATCATGGCAGTCACTCACACACATGCAAGGATGCTAAAGCATAAAAACTTACCGAGTACTCCAAGCCAAAACAGAAGCTATGTTAGAAATCCATGCATGATCCTAACTATACAGAAATGCCTAATGCAACACATGCAATAATGCAACTAAGATAGGCTCGGCTATTCTAAACATGGCATATGGAATGCTACAGCTAACAAGTATTCAACTTGGAATTGAAATACAATGCAGTGAGTTATGATGCGCCGAGCCCGGTGCATGCAAAACAGATGAATGCAAACATGCTATCATACTACTACTGTATGCTAATTGAAACATGCCCTAATCTAACCATCATAAGCTGGTAAATAAAAGGGAGAAAGACGTGGGGTTGGAAGACATACATCACACGCACGCACACTTATTACAATTGTTGCCCTCGCTCGGAGGGTCCGAATAAATAATACAGTCCGAATAAATAATTACAGTCCGAATAAGTACAAAACCTAATTAATAACAAATTAACTAGGAAAGCAGTAAATTAGCATGCAAGCTATGGACCGCCTCAGCTCTGTTCCGGATGATGAATGATGCATGCTTGAGTTGCCTTGCGCGGAAATCCATTGCGATGCCCCAATTAGCCTCTGTTTACAATTATCCCGGAATGTTGTGCAAAGCTCTTGAAGGATGTTGATCCTTGATTTGCTGCAACAGAGAGCAAGAAAGGGGCATGGCAAAGTATTTCACATATGTATGCTCGCCTCGATCCTCGTGCCATCAATCACGCATCTCGATGCATGATGGCGAGGAGTCGAATTGCACGACTCAATATGAAATGAATGCACATGAAACACACAACAAGACCGAGACTCCATCATGGTTAATCCGGAGTGTCGGTGACCGGGAATTGAGACACGTTCCGTCACTCGAGTACGAAACGTCCCTCGTTTCCCGTGCTTAGGCTAACTCCTATCCCAAACACAATGCAATATGCATGACATGCATGAATGTAATCCTAACATGCAAACTAGCATACGCAATGCTATGAGATGGCATACATAATGCACGATGCAACATGGCATACAAATGCTCTAACATACAACCTAGCATACGCAATGCTATGAATGAAATGGCATACGCAATGCATGATGGACTTACACCAACATGAGTGGACCTCAGCCACACTCACATCAGTGGCCATAAGATGGAAATGAGACACTCGAGATGCGTGCACACGTGCACGCAAACCGAGGACCGAACCTAAGGCACAAATGCCACTCTTAACAAGGCATGGCAAGGCATGAAATATGGCATACAAACATGCAAGTTCCAGCACTGAAATGTGATGCAAAATGATCCCGAAACATGGAAACATGGCACCCGATGCATGGAATGGTCCCGAAACAAAACTAGGCACATGTGTTGACCTATAGCTATACAAAGCATGCATTATTTGATCATGAAGCATAAAGACAAACCAAGGCAGTCCCAAAACATGAACATTTCTAGTTCAAAGCATGGCCAAAAGATGCTAGCAAGATGGACTAAAATAGCATGCAACTTTGACTAGCAAACATGATTTACATGGCATGTATATGAAGCAAGTAGAACTCATCAAACCAGCAAAAATCAGTGAATAAAACATGTCAAAACATGCCCAAATAACCTCTGAAATGCAACCAACACATGCACAAATGATGGGTTCTTTTAGAGGGCATACAAAGGGGTTATTAAGCACATGCATCAAAGACACTTAGCATGGCACAAAACACTCTGAAATCAAATATGATAGCCCTAAAACTCACCAAATTGGCCCTGAAATCAGTCAACAAGGCATGCAGATAGGGCCTCTTTGGAAGGCCAAAAAGACCATCAAGCAAAACAAGGTGAGAGGGGGTCACCCCGTCTGATTTTGAGGCTAAAAAATGCATCAAAGCCACTGAAAATCTACTGGATTTCAGTGGCTAAGAGGCCAAACCATGGCCAATGCAAATGCTCACATGTATGCCCTAATCATGGAAGAATGAAGCATGCATAGGGGAAGATGACCCCAAACAGAGAATAGACCTTAATCAAACATGAAGATGATGTCAAAAAAATACTTTTTTCAGTTTAGGTCGAGGTCCAAAAAGGCTCACAAATAGGGCTAATACATCATGCAAAAACAACCCTAAAAGAGAGGATGAACAAACAGGGCAGTAAATGACTTCAAATAGCATGAGCCCTTAAACAAAGTTGAAGAGGGGCTCAAAAAAAGATACTTTACAGTTTATGAAAATCCCAATATGCTCACAAATAAGGCTACAATATGATGCAAAAATGGCCCTAGAAGAGAGATAGAGAGTAAGAGGCAGTAGTCGGCCTCAAATAGTGAAGAGCCCTCAACAAAGTTGAAGAGGGGCTCAAAATAAGGCACTTTATAGTTTGGCTCGAAGCCCAGAAATGCTTACAAACAGGGCTAACATATCATGCAAGAAAGGGCCAAAAGAGAGATAAAAGGGAAAGGGATAGTAGATGGCCTCAAACAGAAAAAACCCTTGATCAAACATGAAGATAAGCTCAAAATAAGACCATTCCAGTTTGGTCGGAACCCAAAAATGTAAGCAAGTATGGCTTATAGATGAAGCAAGAAGACTAGAAAGGGAAAAAAGACTCACCCTTGTAGAACTAAACTTCAGCAGCTTTTGGACCAAGAAGAGGAGCTCCTAGCCTCTGAAAATCAGCCTCAAAGTGTTGGAATGGAGGATGGAGGTGTGGTGCTATGGGGTGTAGGGTAAATGGTGCAAAAAACAAGGATGTTTAGGTTTGGAAGAGAGGGAGAGGGAGAGTTTGTATGCAAGGCTCCAAACAATTTTTGTAACCCTTGAAAATGAAGCTTGAGTGCTGGTTTTATAGAGGGAGAGAGGCAAAGAAAAGGGGGGGAAAACCAATTCAAATTTCCCCCCAAAAGGGACCCTCGGATAATGGGTCAAGTGGAAAATAGCTGGCACAGCTGGAATACACTCACAGAGACAAAAATGGCCGACCAAGTGCAAAAGGGCCAGGTGGTCGGCCGCCACCTCCCTGGTCGGCCGGCCAGTTCAAAAGGTTCAGGTGGCCGGCCGGCCACTTTACCTGGTCCGCCGACCAGGTCAAAAAGGTCAAAGGTGGCCGGCCACCCCCTAGGATGAAGCCCCAGAAGTTAGCTTTCCAATGCCGCAAAACCTTGCATTAAAATTCCTCCTGTGGAAAAAGTTATGCCAGTTTGGTGAAGCCGCGCAGATTCGGTCCAACCGGATTGATCCCCTACTTCAATCAATCATATCTCCCCCGCACGGACTTGTCCTTAGGAGATTCTTGAGTGTAAAATGAAGCCCCGGAAGTAATATTTCCAACGGTGGTGGCCTCATATCTTAATTCCTTTTGTGCAAAGAGTTATGCCCATTTCGGTGAAGCCGCGTAGATGTTTTCCTCCTTCCCGGATTCATGCTGAATCACTTTTGACCAAAAAAAGCTGATTTTTTCAGAAAAATTGCTGGCCTCCCACTCTCCTACAACCTTTCTAACAATGAAAATAAGGTCTCCACCAAAAATGAACCCAAACGGATGCAAAACGAAGGTTTGGGGGCCAAAACGCGCGGCCCGGGGCCCGAAAATTGACTATTAAGCACCGGAGGTGGCGTTTGACCACGAAGTTGGTCTCTCGGGCTACAATGTCCCTCAAAAGGGAGGAAATAAGGTTTGTGCCAAAAACCGGAGCAAACGGAGTTGGTTAAGTAGTCCCGAACCGAGGCACACGGCCGACGGCTCCGAAAACCAGAAACCGGGCTCCATACGGGAAAGATGGCCTATGACCACGAAACGTAGCCTACGGCCACTAAGAGATGGTCTACAAGACCTCTCCCTCCCTTTGGGAAGAGAAAACAAAGAAAACAGGGTCTGGTTCGCAAACCGAGGCAGAGCACAAAAGAGTCCGGAAGTCCGAGGCAAGGCTCGCAGCCAAGACTCCGCAACCTCAGAACGAGCACAATATGCAACATCACCGCGCTCAGTTGGTGACGTTTGAGTCTTAAGGTTGGTCAAAAATGGGGTGTCTACACCTTTGGCCCATTCGTTTATGTCAAACTGGCATTTGGCTCATTCATACTATCATGTCAAACTTTCATTTGTGTCAAAACGGCCTTTGGCCCATTCAGATGACAAACCATTCATTCGTTCATGTCGAAACCCGCCTCTGGCCCATTCATTCATGTCAAAATGGCCTTCGGCCCATTCATTCATGTCAAAATGGCATTCGGCCCATTCATTCATGTCAAAACGGCCTCTGGCCCATTCATTCATTCTTGTCAAAACGGCCTCTGGCCCATTCACTCTATTATTCAGATCAAACTGGCCTTTGGCCCACTCATTTGGTATAGCAAACATTGTCCACCAATCAAATCAACGAACTTATAAAACTTACATAGAGGTAAGCAATTGGACAACAACATATCCATCGAATCAACGAACTTATAAAACTTACATAGAAGTAAACAATTGGACAACAACACATTTCAGATATCTTTGTTAAGATATTACTCACAGTGATTGGCTGGTTGATTTGGCCTGGAGCTTGACCCTACATATCACATAACACATATGGGTCACAACCGATTCAATCCGTTCTTTAATTCACATATTCCTCTCTAGGCTTTATTCTTATCCTTCTAACTCAATTACAATGCTCAATGCATACCTAAGAGTACTTAGAATTGAATGAGAACGGAAAACGAAACTCATAATGTCTTTTCAAAATTTCTGAAAACAGGGTCCCCGCTCGAGCGTAGACTCCCCTGCTCGAGCGGACCCTTGAGGCCTGCAAAAGTGCTGGATGCATCAAAATTACGCTCGAGCGTGAAGTCTGGCGCTCGAGTTGAAGTCTGTCTACATAGCTCCCGCTCGAGCGTGAACTTCCCCGCTCGAGCGGGTATTCAAGTCTACAAAAATACTGGGAGCACGAAATTCACGCTCGAGCGGTGGTTTCCCCGCTCGAGCGGACATCAAATTTTCTGGGTTTTCCAGAACATGTTCATGAGCTTCAATTCGATGTTCAAAGGTTTCAAATGCATGATTTTGGCTCAAACTTCACATATACATATTCTAACACATGGTATAAACACCAAATTACAACACAATGAAGCTCAATTTCACAATTTAATCATATGCATGTCTCAAATTAACTCAACTCATCACCAACACACTAGATTCAAACATGCAAGACTCAAACTCTCATGATTTGCACTTGCATGTGAAATATACACAATATTCTCAACTTAATTGGTGAAGAGGTGATCAAATACATGGTCATTAATCAAAACTCAACATGGATCATACACATTGTGCTCAAATATGGAAATTCATAGTAATTCCTACATGCATGCATCTATTGACTTTAAATTCAACAAATACAACTCAGTTTCCTCATAATCAAACTAATTCATGTTCTTGACCATTAATCAAACTTGAATTCACAATTTACAACATTAAACTCATGAATTCCCTTACCTAGGAGCTCAATCTTCCAAACTATAGCAAATTCTTGAGTTTAATCTTCAAATTCCCCAACCTTGAGCCAAGATTACACAATTCTCTCCCTCTCTCTCTCTATAGCCGGCCCTCTCTCTTCATTGGGTTCAAAATTAGCCAAAATGAAGCTAAAGAGGGAATTTGAGGGTGTAGTGCCTCATTACAACAAATCCCACTAATGCCAATATAATAATAATAAAGTAATTGGGCACTAATTCATCAATTTAATCAATTTAATTCGATCCGAAACAGTTTTCAATTAAATTTCACCGTAGGCTCTAAAAATTACGCCAATCACAATGGCGTAGTCAATTTCGGGTTCTGTGGCCGATGAGGCCTTTAATTTAATTTCCAAAGCAGATAATCGAACAGATATTCCTACGGTGAACAGATAGAAATTCAAAACCACATATATTCACATAATTGGCACACAAAATCATATCAGACACATAATCAAATTCATAATAAGGACCAATTAGCATAATACGGAACAAGGTTATCACATAATCAAATGCACATAAGCAACTTTTCATAACTCATATGTTCATGTATGTGCATTATAACAAAACAAACTTATTGTACACATTAGTGTAACAATTCATATCTCATATAATCACATGTTCTCATCATCTGATTAAACTTGCATTATACTTTATACAAAAGATTCACAGGTATGCATATACTAAAGAGCGTACGTATTCAAATAATTTGCAATGCAAGCAAATTACAAACTTATAATACATAATCGTTCATATTGGACATTTAAGCGTATTCTTGATGCTTTCAAATTCATACTTATCACATGAATGCATCCTAGATCTTATCTAGACGTTTATTGCTCTTTTGGACAAGTGTGTGAGTTATTAACTCGTGCTCTGATACCACTCTGTCACGACCCAAACCCGCCCCTATAGGTTAAGGCCATAACCGGCCAGTAATCACGAGATTACCTACAGCCTCAAACCAAATGAGACAAAACTCATCAGAGTAAAGGGGCCAAACGGAAGCAAATTTAAAACTTTATCCATAGAGCCGTGCTTATATGCACATCATAACATTCCACATTTACATATGTTAATAACTCACAACAGAAAGTAGAGTAGCATAAGGTTCTGTACGGACAGGATCATTCAAATCTAAGTCAGCCAAACAAAATTATACGCAGACGTATACCAAAGTCCTCGCCAACATGATGAAATACACAGAATGGCAAAAGGGCGAAGACGTGTCTCGTGCGTGAGACGCAAGGGCTGACTCTTCAAAACTTTGGTTGTTCCATACAGACTTCACTGAGGCTGGGTCTGGACCTCTCTAGGCTCACCTACAAACACATGAATGAGCGTGAGCGAAAGCCCAGTGAATAATATCAAATAAAGAATATACATTGGAACAATATACATCAAACGGCCTTGGGCCCAATTTATATTTGTAACTAATACATACATACATAGACATACGTAAGTTAGGTAACTGCAGTTCCAAACACATCATACAGCCTCGGGCCCAATTCATTAGTATCATTCAGGTCAAACTGGCCTTTGGCCCATTCGTACTTTCATTCACGTCGAATTGGCCTTTGGCCCATTCATTCATATCGAACTGGCCTTTGGCCCATTCGTTTATGTCAAACTGGCCTTTGGCCCATTCATACTATCATGTCAAACTTTCATTTGTGTCAAAACGGCTTTGGCCCATTCAGATGACAAACTGGCCTTTGGCCCATTTATTCGTTCATGTCGAAACGGCCTCTGGCCCATTCATTCATGTCAAAACGGCCTTCGGCCCATTCATTCATGTCAAAACAGCCTTCGGCCCATTCATTCATATCAAAACGGCCTCTGGCCTATTCATTTATTCTTGTCAAAACGGCCTCTGGCCCATTCACTCTATTATTCAGATCAAACTGGCCTCTGGCCCACTCATTTGGTATAGCAAACATTGTCCACCAATCGAATCAACGAACTTATAAAACTTACATAGAGGTAAGCAATTGGACAGCAACATATCCATCGAACCAACGAACTTATAAAACTTACATAGAAGTAAGCAATTGGACAACAACACATTTCAGATATCTTTGTTAAGATATTACTCATAGTGATCAGCTGGTTGATTTGGCCGGGAGCTTGACCCTACACATCACATAACACATATGGGTCACAACCGATTCAATCCGTTCTTTAATTCACATATTCCTCTCTAGGCTTTATTCTTATCCTTCTAACTCAATTACAATGCTCAATGCATGCCTAAGAGTACTTAGAATTGAAAGAGAATGGAAAACGAAACTCAGAATGTCTTTTCAAAATTTCTGAAAACAGGGTCCCCGCTCGAGCGTGGATTCCCCGCTCGAGCGGACCCTTGCGGCCTGCAAAAGTGCTGGATGCATCAAAATTACGCTCGAGCGTGAAGTCTGGCACTCGAGTTGAAGGTCTGTCTACATAGCTCCCCGCTCGAGCGTGAACTTCCCCGCGCGAGCGGATATCCAAGTCTGCAAAAATACTGGGAGCACGAAATTCACGCTCGAATGGCAGTTTTCCCGCTCGAGCGGACATCAAATTTTCTGGATTTTCCAGAACATGTTCATGAGCTTCAATTCGATGTTCAAAGGTTCCAAATGCATGATTTTGGCTCAAACTTCACATATACATATTCTAACATGGTATAAACACCAAATTACAACACAATGAAGCTCAATTTCACAATTTAATCATATGCATGTCTCAAATTAACTCAAACTCATCATCAATACACTAGATTCAAACATGCAAGACTCAAACTCCCATGATTTGCACTTGCATGTGAAATATACACAATATTCTCAAC
Source organism: Camellia japonica (assembly GCA_030407325.1). Lineage (NCBI taxonomy): Eukaryota > Viridiplantae > Streptophyta > Magnoliopsida > Ericales > Theaceae > Camellia > Camellia japonica. Next base: position 16,227 of record JAPPVO010007060.1, read on the forward strand.
TTAATTGGTGAAGAGGTGATCAAATACATGGTCATTAATCAAAACTCAACATGGATCATACACATTGTGCTCAAATATGGAAATTCATAGTAATTTCCTACATGCATGCATCTATTGACTTTAAATTCAACAAATACAACTCAATTTCCTCATAATCAAACTAATTCATGTTCTTGACCATTAATCAAACTTGAATTCACAATTTACAACATTAAACTCATGAATTCCCTTACCTAGGAGCTCAATCTTCCAAACTATAGCAAATTCTTGAGTTTAATCTTCAAATTCCCCAACCTTGAGCCAAGATTACACAATTCTCTCTCCCTCTCTCTCTCTCTATAGCCGGCCCTCTCTCTTCCTTGGGTTCAAAATCAGCCAAAATGAAGCTAAAGAGGGAATTTGAGGGTGTAGTGCCTCATTACAACAAATCTCACCAATGCCAATATAATAATATTAAAGTAATTGGGCACTAATTCATCAATTTAATCAATTTAATTCGATCCGAAACAGTTTTCAATTAAATTTTACCGTAGGTTCTAAAAATTACGCCAATCACAATGGCGTAGTCAATTTCGGGTTCTGTGGCCGATGAGGCCTTCAATTTAATTTCCAAAGCAGATAATCAAACAGATATTCCTACGGTGAACAGATAGAAATTCAAAACCACATATATTCACATAATTGGCACACAAAATCATATCAGACACATAATCAAATTCATAATAAGGACCAATTAGCATAATACGAAACAAGATTATCACAGTAATGAACTTCCAAAAAATCACGTAATTGTATCAAAAATTTAAAGTTGATATTTACAAAACAAAAAGAACACAAATTCAATAATTATGTATTTCTCTAGGTTTTTAATCAGATTTGCAGAGAACAAATCAAAAAATGAATGAAATAAAAATTATATATTTTTTGGTACTTTTTCTTTCACATATCCCAACATTAGTAACATTAGCAATTAAGTGGTGTTTTGAGAAGTTGGTAAAAAAATAATTTTTTTGTTTTTTGACTTTTTTGGTGGCTTTTTTAACAAAAAGTTGGGTTGTTTTGGGTAAAAAAATTAAATTTTTTGGCTAAAAAAGCTAAAAAGTCAAGAAACTAATTTCTTACCATTGTTCCCAAAACACCCCTAAATATACCAAAAGATAGATTCAGAAATTAGATAAGCGAAGGCTAAAAACATGAGTAGTGTTAGGCGCCTCCACAAATCCAGCCATGTCTCGAATATTTTTTTTTTTTTTTTTTTTGTGCGTAGAGATGTTTTAAAAAATTAGATATCATGTACCGACTCAGTCTATGTGATTTAATAAGATAAGTGAGTTGGGTTCGATTAGTTAGGTGATATAATTGATTGTTCAGTCAATTTTATCATCCAATCAGTCCAACTCAACTCACTCATCTTATTAAACCACAAAGGCTGAGTTGGTACAAGATGTCGACACTTTTAGTACACCCCTATACATAACCATTAAAAAAAAAAAAAACAAACTAACACAGTCTAACAAATAAATAAAAATTAAAAGAAAAAAAAAACAAACAAATAGACAAACAACAACCACCAAACCAACACAGCCAAAAAATAAAAAAATAAGAACAATTCGAAGCAGCCTCGATTTGTCAGGCCGCAAGCATTAGTCTTAAATAATACATTTCTACATCTACCATTTAAATAATATATTTTTACATTTCGCAACCTAACAGACCATAACACGTGTCACAGAGGCAAGAGGCTCCACATGCCACTAACTCATGTAAAGAGGCTCTTTCTAACTTGAGTACTCAACTCATACAAAGAGGCTCTTTCTGACTCAAGTTCGATCCAATATGGCCAGATGTCACTCAAACTCTTATGAAGAGGCTCTTTCTAACTTAAGTTCAATCCAATATGGCCACATACCACTCAACTCATATAAAAAGGCTTTTTCTAACTTAAGTTCGATCCAATATGGCCGGTGCAATCGGAGAGACTGGAAAGGAAGTTTTGATTAATTGCATTTTCAAATCAGTTTTGTGTGAATTGAATTTTGAAATTATCCAATACTTTTTTGTGCAACGTCAAAATTTCAATCCTAGAGGTGGGATTATAATTGTCTTCTTTGTGTTACTGCTTGTGGTTGTGCTATGTAAGAACATACATTAATCCTTTTTTGTTTTTCTATTAGCATTCAATTGAAAGTATTAATCTATTGATACTTGATAACAAACATATCTATCAAAGAATGAATATTCTGACTTGTATGTTATTTCAGGATTGTTATGAGCACGTTGAAAAATTCTATCCGCAGTGTGGGAGCCAGCAAAAAAATATATATATCATCTTATTGGGGCTAACCCAAACAAGACTTACAATGGGTTCAGCCCAAACAAATATCACGCCCCCCCAACCTATATAAAGGGGGGACATCACAAGTGGAAGTATGTTCTCTCTCTCCACATAGCACACAAACACTCTTTATGTTTATACATTCATTCTTTCAATTAGAGGACTAATTTAACCATCGGAGTATCTCCGGCCAGCAACGCCGGTTGGGTGGCGCTGATCATGTTCATCCTTACAGATATGCAGGAGTCAAGCTCATCTCTTCGTTGGATCTCATCAACAATCCATGTGAGAGGATTTTCTGGGTCTCACACGCAATAATGAAATACAAGGTGGTGTTTTACTTTTATTTTTATTGATTGTAAAAGCGATATAAGTTAGTGGAAGTTTATGTCCAAAGAAGCAAAAAAGATGATCAGTTTAAAACTTATTTAAGTTATTATATTAGGAATAGATTCTTTTCGTATTATTGTTTTTCATATTTTTCATTATTATATTTCATAGATCTTATTTTAAGTTTATAATTTGAACAGTTTATCGCATAAATTTTGTAATAAAAATCAATAGTATAAAAAATCAATTTTATCAAATATACATAAATAAATAAACAAACAAATAATATTTTATTTGATAAAAGAGACATATACATCAAATTATAATGTTACAATGTAAAGAATGTTTTTTATTATTATTATTATTATTATTATAATTTTTAACGGGATAACGTTGTTCAATTGCTTATTTTTGACCATCGGATGTAACGTATTTAGATCATCATTCACCGTGGGATCAAAACCCAGAATCTGAAAATATCATTTTTCTCTCTAAATTCTCTCTCCCCAACAACCAGTCTCTCTTCCATTATCAACAAAATTGATCATATCTAATCGATTGCGTCTCTTTGAAAATCCTAGCTCGCTCTCTCTCTCTCTCTCTCTCATGATCTCACCGACTTTCTGTACTGCTATGTGGTCTTCTTGCCGACAAAGATGGTGCACTCTCTCTCTCTCAAGATTGTAGTTCTATGATGGAGTTTTAGTGGTCCTCCGTCTCAAATTGAGTTTTGATCCTTTGTTGAGTTTGTTATTCTGGGTCGTATGTTGTTTGTTGATTCAGAGAAGCAACTTCAAGTACACCACATAGAAGATAACAGACCATAGATAATATCAAATTTTGTTTTTTTTTAAAATTTTTTTGGTTGTTGTTGTTATTGTAATTTTTCCATATTATTTATTAGATCTACAAAATCGTGCCATTAGGGAAAGTACAGAATAATTAATAGTAATTAATTGGATCTCTATGATTCAATAACGTCGTAAATTTTTGTTAAATAAATTATTCTTCATCTTACTGTTGTGATTTCGTATCCCAAATTCCCAATATGCAACTATTATGTTGCTATCTTCTTATTACCCTGTGTTTTGAAAAGTTAGTTAAAAGTTGACTTTTTGACTTTTTTTAGTTTTTTGTGACTTTTTTTTGGCTAAAAAAGCTAAATTTTTGTGATTTTTGTGATTTTTTTGGCTAAAAAAACTTTATAAAAAAATAGCTTTTATGAAGTTCTCAAAACACTCCTGAAAGGGGTTATCTTCTTTTTTTTTTTTTTTCTTTGAATCAGAAAAGAAATGAGTGATGTAGGAGAAGTTATTTGGTGGTTCGGGATAGTGCCCTACGTTTGTTGTGATTGGTAAAGAGTGTAAGATTTACGATTTTGTGTTGGGTGATTGGGGAACTTGAGTGGCATGGTGAATTGTGATTGGCCATCAGCAAATAATTTTTCGTTATGTAGGGCTCACATGTAGCTAACGTATTTGATAGTCAATAGATGTACGTAAACCCTAACAAATTTTTTGGTAATACAAGTTTTCATGGTTTGTGATTTGTTTCTGGCCTGTGGTTGTATTGGTATTTTTTCAAATATGTGTGATTATATGATTTTGTTGAGAAAACCAAATGAGAGAGACATTATAGTTGAATTTAATGATGTTGACATATTATAGCATTAGCAAAGCATAAGACTTGGCAATGCATGGGAACACATTAATGCATAAAAGAGCCATGATTTCTGGCAACACTCTTGTGATTCCTGGCTTTAATTTGAACAGGAAAAAGTTATCTAATTCTTTTCTTCGTTCTGTTTGGATGCTAAGAAATTGCCGAAAAAAGGAAAAGAAACTGGCTAAATGTATGTTTTGGTTATCAATCCATTTCTAATTGATTCCTTTTTATTCTACTACTTTCAACTATTTGAATGATCAAACAGTGCGTAAATTTATATATTATTTGGATGATTTGGACTTTTTTCACCAGAAATTTGAGAGTATATGTTTAGAGACCCATCTAGTTGGTGGCATGCCTCACCATCATTCACAACTTGGTTTAACTTTCCATTGAAGTTTTGAACTACTTTATATTTATGATGCAGAAAAAAAAAATCATAAAGAATATATACATATATATTGGGGATGGTAGGCTCTTGATTTATGCCTCTCGCTAGGTCTAGAGGAAGTGGCTTTTTTTATTCCAGATTTCTAACAGGTTGGGCCAAGATGGGTTTCCTTTTTGTCTAATAGCACTGACTTTGATGATTGTAAGTTATTGTGAGGAAAAGTGTAATATTTAGAAATCCTGTCAAACTAGTGGCAAATTGTTTAAAAAGTTTCTAGAACATTGATAAATTTGGTGTGTTAATTTTGCAAAACAACAAGTTTATAAGCTGTATTAAATCCTTATGACAATGGGATTTATTTAGGTGCTCCTGCTATTTTAGGCATGGACAATAACCACAAAACTTTGTTGGTTAGTGATTCTAATATTCGTTAGTGTAGGGGGGTTCATCTGAAATTGAATCAAGGGAATGTTAGTTAACATTGATGCCAAATATTTCAGAGTTCAATGTAATAATTGTGAGCATTGCTAATGTAGGTTGTAGATTTGTAAGGGTGATTAAAATTTGGTTGGGGATGGCTTGTGGGATAGTATTATCGGTTTTCTTCTAGTCCAGCTAAATGTGGATCAGAATATAACACTAGGAAATTTAGAACTACAGATAATTGGAAGAAAAAAAGAAAATAAATAAGATAAAGAACGAAATGATGTTGAGGAAGTAGAAAACTGAGGTAACCAAATATTTGATTCCTTAAGCATTTCCAATGGCGGAGTTAAGGTTATCACACTCACTAAAGAAAGCTTCGGAAGTTGTATATTCTCAATTAAACATTCCTGGAACTTCAAAAAATGTGATTGAAATCTTTCATGTTCACGTGTAAACCCTATTGACTTAGTTAATGCGGACAACTTTACTAGTTCATTGCTGTAGACTGTAGTGTGTGGAAAACTCCCCTACTAGAGTAATGGGAACACTAGTGTGCTATAATATACTAGCCTAAGCATTAGGCACCATTTTATTTCACAAAGCTTTTGCGATTCTAGTACTGCAATTACTTTCTCTTGGTCAAAATTTTTTTTTCTTTAAATGGCACAGGACCGTTATTTCTAGTGTTAGCCTCCTAAAGCTTGTCTTCCATACTTGTCTAGGTTGATAATCATGACATCAAGAGTAGAATTTTGATGATGTTTCACAAGGAGTGGGCAAGATCATGTATGAGATGTCATGGTAGAAAACAAGAGTCACTAAATGGAAGGCCCGGGTTTCTTCCTCATGTTATTGGCAGAGGCATTGGTGAAGTTAAGTGCATTTTATTTTGTAGTTTGTTATACTTTTTGTTGAACACATGTGTCTTGATTATGTGTGTTATTTTGTAGTTTGTTATAATTTTTAAATTTATAGTTTGTTCATACTATAGAGCCATAAAATAGATACAAGAGCAACCTCCAAAAAGTGAAGATTCATCAAACACACATTAATCTGATAATTAAATAATTTTTTTCCCCTCAAAAGTTGGGATTGATATCTTTGTGTAATTAAAAAGTACAATAAAATATGGGGTGTTTGGTTTTGGAGTGATTGGGCTATCTATACAATTTTGGTTGCGTATAGAGGATGATATTTGGAAGCATTACTTGGTCTTCAACTAATATTTCCTATGACTCGATAGTGCTATTGACTTGTAGCCAGACAATGAATGTTTTTCTTTGGTAGTTGTATTATTGTTCATTGCATATTTTTTGTCACATGGTAGTGAAATAATTCAAATGCTTACCATTATTCAAAATGTGATTGATTATATTGTTACTGTCAGGTCACACAAAACTGCTATTTTTTCACAAAAGTTGTCTCATTTGTTGTCTATATTATTAATCTGTTTGTGCCGCTTCCAACCAGAAAAAAGAAGCAATTGAAGTTTTTTTTTTTTGAAAAATTCTTAAAAATTCTTCTCTATGTTAAAAGTGCATAAAAATTTATTACATAGTTTGTGGTGATTGGTTTTGGACATTTGAAGAACGTTTGTGATTGAGACCTCCTCCAATCACTACCCCCCACACACGTGACGGATGGTGATTGGAGTAGAAGGAAAAAAAAAAAGAAAAAAAAAAAAAAATTGAACAATCAGAAAGAGAGGGGGTCAAAGGAAGTGAGGAAAAAAGGGTGTCCGGATCATTTTTCTACAACTCTAGACCGTAATAGTCTGAGGAATTTTTCCGTACTAATTGACTAGCTTACTCAATGAGTATACCTTTCTAATTTGCACATTCTTTCTTGATACAGGGAACTCATGACCACAGGACCATAACCAAACGAGTATCCTTCGACAAAGTAAAAGAAGGAAAAGACAAACAAGAGAAAACAATCCTTCCAATTAATTAATCCACTGAGTAAATTTTTTTTTTAGGACAACAAGGATGGATTTGTTTCTTGGTTCACGATTTCGTTAAATGTAAGATTATGAATATGATTATTCAATAGAAAATAAGAAATATCGTGTATTTTGTGTTGGAGATTTCTTTAAAAAAAAAAATCGTTATAATTTTGTTTGCCTTTATTATTTCTGTCAACAATAATGCGATCTCCGCGGGCGTAAAGATTCAACTAGAGATAGATTGACAGGGTGGTGAAGTTTTTCTCCCTCATTTATTATTTTGTTTGATTTTTTGAGTTTGTTTTATTATTATAATTGTATAATATAATATATATATATATACATACTTGTCGGATTTTATCCTCGGCGGGTTTTTCCTTTATTTATTTATTTTGTTATTTTTGGGATATAATATAAATTATATTAAAATATAATATGTACAACAATTTATATATAAATACTTAAAATATTTAAAAACACAGAATCATTTATAAAATAATGCAAATTAATGAACTAATAAAATGTATTTTAATAGGCCAAATGTATAACATTTAAACTCTGATTACATCCCCAACTTACATTTTGCTAGTCGTGGAGCAAAATAAACTAAAAAGAAATGAAAAGAAAATGTATACATACTATTTTCGTAGAAAATACAATTATATTTAGTGTATGCAACTAGTCTTTAAACTCTTAGATTTCTCCTATGGACGAGTTGTAATCTTGTGAGGGTTTATAGTGAATATACTTACAAAATTCATTTTTTTATTTTTATTTTTTATAGAGTTTAGAAAATCTCTACAATCCAAATGCTGTAAACTACAAGATGTAAATATGAGGATAAATTATTTAAATATTTTAAATTTATAGACAAAGAGGTTTGACACAACAAATAAATATGTACAAATAACAGTATTTACAAATAAATACATGTTTTCTTTTAAATTATTTCTCTTTCTTTTCAATGTCTTTTATTTTTCTCTTTTCTTGGTTCTAATAAAACTTATAATTAGATTTTAGTCTGGTCCATTATCAATTAGATTAACATAATGTAAAAAAATTAAGAATAAAATTAATGCAATTAAAACTACAAAGAATAGTTTACAATTTTTTTTAATAAGAATTGTTTTGATAAATCATAATATCATAGCAAATTTTAATTTATATTATGGCACATGAATAAGGAGCAAAAATGCTAAACAACAAATATTTTTTCAAGTTGATTAAAAATTCAAGTTAAACTTGATATGCTGGATAGAATTGTAATAGACTAATGCTTGGGGCTCGACGTACCGAGACTCGAATCCCTTGATTTTTTATTTATTTTTATTTTTATTTTTTTGAAGGGGGGGGGGCTGTGTGGGTTTAGTTGTTTTTTTTTATTTGTTGAGTTGCGTTGATTTTTTTTTTTTTTTTAAGGGTGGTTATACGTAAAGGTGTGTCAAAAAATTAAATATTGGATTGGACTAGTTGAGTGATAAAATTGACTGATCAATTAAACTGTTGATTAAAATTTGTTAATTTCATATAATTTTGTACCCAACTCACTCACCTTATTAAATCACACAGGCTGAATTGGTACGAGATGTCTAATTTTTTAACACACCTCTTTACATAACTACCCTTCCAAAAAAAAAAAAATGGAAACATTCGAGCCTCGATTTATCGGGGCCCCTAGCACTGCTCTTAAACATACAGTGAGGAAGAATTACAAATTGAGACCATTGAGAGGGAGAGAGAGTGATTGCTTAGCTTGTCTCAAATACAAGTGATTGATTAGCTTGCCTCAAATGCAAGTGATCTAGTTAGTAGTTAAAAAGAGGGTGAAACAGACTACAAACTAATACTATTTAGATTTTCTACACAATTTTTTTTTTCTTCTTTTTTTCTTTTCATACAGATGATATGTAGGAGTATTTATTAATCATAATAATTAAAACGAGAGAGAGAGAGAGGGGAGCTAAGCCAAGAGCCAGAAGTTCTTTTGCCATCTGGTGCTAATGAGGTAACCACCAATGCCTTTGCTCTGTTTCCTGACCCCAATTGTCAAGCAACACTCCACACTGTTGATACACTGCTCCACTAACTCCTCCGACTTGCTGCTCCCACACAAACTGCAATCATCAAATTATTCCACCTCAAACACACATATATTTCCTTTTTTCTAATTATATGATTAATTAAAAAAAATGATTTGAATGATATAAATATTTTTTTAATAGTAGTCTAGTAGTAAGAAAAATTAGAGTGGAACTGACCAATTGATGAGGGAAGAGGGCTTCTTCTGACCCAAGACAAGGACAGAAACCTCTAGCTTCTTCACTTGGCTTATCACTGTAGCCAGCTTTGGACCTTGTATCACCAATGCTTCTACTTCCACCTATATAAAAATAAAAATAAAAATAAAAAAATCAAATTAAATCTTTTTTGTTGCTATCAATCAAATTAAACACCCCCATAAAATAAAAATAAAATCAAATTCAACATACAAAAGATCAAATGAAAATGATATATAGATATGACAACAAACTGGGAAACAATATAAAAGGAGAAAAAGGTGAATACATCTGAAAAACTCACGTCCTACCTCTGGAAAAGAAAATACTGAAAAAGATGACAATGAAAACAGAGGATACATGTTTCTCTCTTTTCCCAGTGAAAAAAAAAAAAAGAGCGGCGAAAAAGCAAGACTCAAAATAAATAAAGAAAAATTTCTAATTTCACTCCCTCACAGAGCACTGAAAAAGTTTAAACAAAAGTAGAAAGAATAGGATCTAGGAATCAAAAAAATAAAAAATATGAGAAGACCTCCCCCTCTTTGTCTCCCTGTAAACAAATTAGATTTAGATCTATCAAATCAAAAGAAAAGAAAAGACCCATTTGAGCCATTTCTCTAAGTGTGGTTTATGTTGATCCCAGTAACCACCAATATATGCATATGTATATAAAAGCATGTATAGATAGATCCATTTGATTATAAGCTTGAAAGTGAACAAATATATGTATGTATGTATGTATGTACCTCAGGTTTACAAGCCTTGCAAAGAGAGCCAAGAGAGCTAGCAAGGTAAGGAGAGGTGGAGGAGGAAGAAGAGTCAGAAGGCCTCTCAGAGGAAGGAGGAGGGATAATGTGAAGGAGAGTGAGGAGATCACCCTTGTTGGTGACATGTGTGAGTGCCCACATCATTGCATGCTTTGAATGTGAGCTCTGATCCACCACCACCATCACTCTCTTCCTCATCATCATACCACCACCACCACCACCATTCTGATCACCTCCACCACCATTCCCATAATACATGTTCAGCCCTTCCATTTGCTTCAAACCACCACCAGTACCCCACCTCTTGGATGTTGATTTCCAACCCTCTCTTCCACTCAACTGCCTCAAAAATGAATCTGAACTTGGCATTTTGTGTCTCAACCTTGCACTTTCCCCCCTCTTTCACTCTTCTCAAATCTTGTCTCTAATCTATAATGTCTATATTCTCAAATGTAAATTACTCAGTACCTAAAAGGAAGGAGAGAGAGAGAGAGAGAGGTGGGATAAAGAGAGGGTTATATTAGGGATAGAACAGGTAAGCTGTATGTAATAGAAAGAAGAGAGAGAACAAGAAAGAGAGTAATGGATGGGGAGGTGATGGGTAGTGATGATGATGCAAAGCCATGATTTTATTACTATCTTTTATTGCAGGGTAAAGTCACGGGAAACACTGTCTAGTTGTGTCTTTTAGCAAGGAAAAGAGAAAAATAATTTTACACTACGATATATTAAAACATTATAGTCCAGTTATTTTGATGATGACATGGAGGATTCCTTTCTAGTACAATCAATTTTTTAAATATTTTGATCAGATTCTTCTGCCACATTATTTTAACATATTCTCTCATCAGTCATAATAATCTGTTTCTGTCCATTCAACATTTTTCATGTTTATATTATATTGTATAGATATAGTAAACTGTAAATTATCATAACATTACTAAGTCTGGATATAGGATTATTCAATCCGTCCAAATCACTTTATCCGATCCGATCCGTACACGTATGGGTAGTTTCATAAATACATTAAGGTCGGGTTCGGTTTAAATTTTGGTTGTTTTTCAAATTGCTGACGGATTACGAGTTTGAACCGCACCCACCCAATCAGCCCGCATTAACCTCTTCTTTTTTTTTTAAAAAGTTGGTTTCCCTAGTAATTTTGTTGCCAACCCTTTTCTTTATGCTGAGGTAAATTTCATTTTCAATTTTTTTTTTCTTTCTCTTCCTTTTTTTTAATTTATTCATTTGTTATTTCGTTCCAATCTGTGTAGATGTATTCATAATTTACATATATTATATATGTGTATTTGATTTCTATGAACATGTAATTAAAGTTGGTGTTTGTCTTCGATGCACAATGAAACAGTACCATTGATAAGGAGCTGGTGGTGATGTTGATTTTTTTTATTATTTTTTTTGAATAATGAGTTTTGATCTTATTGTGTTAGGAATTAATTTTATTGTATTTTTAATTTTATAAGTTTTAATTCATTAATTAATATGTTGGTGCATTTTAGCAAAATTGGAAGAAAATGACCCAAAATAAATATTTACAAAATGGCAAAAAAAAAAATTCAAAAATTAATTTTTAAAGGAAAAAATCCAAACCACAAACCGCTCGCAACCGCCCGTACATCCGCAAACCTTATCCGCACAAACTACAAATCGCACTGCGGACAGTTGCGGTTTGATTTTTTCTCAAATCACATAAATATGAGCGGGTCAAAATCAAACCGTAAACCGTACAAATCCGGTCCGCGAGCACGCCTAACATTCACACCTTATAAAGATATCAGTTCCGATTCGTAGCTCGAAATTCGGAGGCTCGAATCTGGCTCGACACCAAAACGACGTCGTTTTGGTGTCTTTTTTTTTTTCTTTTTTTCTTTTTTTCTTTTTTGCCTTTCCCTGTTCTGAAACACAGGGGACGGAGATGAAGAAGAAGAAGAGAGATGGAGCAGGGGAGACATCATCATCAACAACTAAAATCAAAAAAACAACACAACAACTATTCAAATCATCATCAACAATAACAAACCAAACACAGATTTATTCTGTAGATCAACACACAGATCATCAACAATAACAAACCAACTATTCTGTTCAAAACAACCATTTCGAGCCATCGTCGAAATCAACACACAGATCATCAACAATAACAAACCAACTATTCTATAGATCTAATCCCATAAAAAAAATGGTTGTTTTTTGTTCAAAATCAAAATAAAAAAAAAACAAACCAAACACAGATCTACATCGTTGCCATCGTTGACCGTCGCCAGCCGTCGTCAGCTCTCTCTCTCTGTCGCCATCGTCGACCATCGCCGACCGTCGCCAGCTCTCTCTCTCTGTCGCCATCTTCGACCTCTCACTCTCTCTGTTCATCCTCCCGCTCTCTCTTCTCACGCTTTCTCTCACACTCTCTCTCCCTCTCCTGTTTCAGATATAAAACGAAAAAAAAAAAAAAAAAAATTACAAAACGACGCCGTTTTGCAAAATCGGGCCAATCGAGCCTTGCAACTTTCGAGCTACCAATCTTTATTGTAAAGATATTCATACGGTGGCAGGAGCGAAGTTTAGATTTTTTTGGGTGAGAGTCATTTTGTTAAAGAAAAAGTATAAGATAAATTTATTAAGCAGTCAATGAATTTATTAGACTTTTATTTTATTAAATTATTATTAAAAATTATTCAATAGAAGTTAATTGGACCAAATAAAAATAAGAGATTAATCTTAATTAAATATTATTTGTATGAATTTTATGATTAAGAAGGTTAAAATGTAAGAATTTATAGATAAAAGTTAAGATAATATTTGGTAAAAGTTAAAAAAAATCTTAATATAATTAATTTATTATATAATATCCTTAGGTAAAGTTTTACAAATGATTCCATTAAATACATTATAGAAACTCATAAATAAACTATATTGGACCGGATTAAATTTTTTCAATAATGTTACAACTTTTTTTTTTTTTTTGAACTACAATAATGTTAGAATGATCATCTTTTTTACCATAATTTGTTTATTACCTTAACCACTCATATTCGATACTAATATAGCACTAACACATAAGAGGATAAATAATACATAATAAAAATATATCATCACCATAATATTATTGTAAATATTTTCTTTGAACAGTAACTCTACTATATTAGGGTTTTTTAAAAAAAAACTTTAAATGTCGGATTAAAATTGGAGGGGCCATTATGTAATATATAAAAAAAAAATGACAAAAGTATACATATAAAATAAAAATTTTGCAAAAAGTTGAAGGCGGCAGGATCCCCCTGACCCCCTGCCTCCGCCCCTGCACGGTGGTGTTATGTTTCCCTTTTTGTTTCTTGTTGAGGCAGTGATGGTGTGGAAAAAATTGAGAAGGTGACCTTTGTGGGATTGAAAATGATGGGATAATTTGTTATTTTTAAAAATAGTAATTATAAATTTAAATTTTTTGTTATCTAAAATATCATTTTATGATTTAAATTTATTTTATATATAGATTTCATATTACACAAATTTAATTTCACCTATAGTTTTTTTGTCTTAAAAAAAATTATATAATTTTTTTGGGTATAAATCTGAACAGATTGGCCAACTTTGTCAATATTCTATAAATATTTAAGAGTTTTAAATAAGTTTAAAAAGTTGCAAATTGTAGTTTAAGAAATTCTTACTCTTTTTTTTTTGGTTTAATAAATTGAAAAAATAAAACAAGTTATAACTTAAAATTGTAGTTAATAGTCAAGTTTTTTTATTATCAAATAAGCTAAATAAGTTGACTAATAAAGTATTGCCAAAACAAAGTCATAATTTATTAAGTTGAAACAACTAAAATTAATTAACTAAAATCAGAATGATAAATACTTTTTATTTGTACTTTTTACTATTATTAATTTTTAAATTGTAATACATTCTACAAAAAGGACTCAAAAACTGAGAAAGTAATCTTATCCCTATATATTATTTTTAACAAAATTGGATAACAAAATCTAAGCGAGATAAGGGATGCTTTTTTTTTTTTTTTTAAGAGATGCTTATAACTTAAAAGAGGTGAATATAATTTATTTTAATTTGTTATTCTGTACCAGATTGTTTGGTGTAATTTCTGTTTATAACTTTTTAAGCATTAAATAGGTTAAATAAGCTTTAAAAAATTGATTATCTAAAAGTTAAAAGAGAGGTGTTTTTAGTTTATATTTTTTTATTATCAACTTTTAACTTATAATAATCTATATCAAAAATGAACAAGATAAATTCTTAGCTTAAATACATCTTTTAGATGGACAATGTTTGATCAATTCGAGTCCCTTCATGTATATATGGTGGCATTTTTTTTTTTTTATATGTTTGGCTATTTTTTTTTATTTTGATTCGAATCTCTTCATGTATATGGTGGCATCTATCCTTTTTTGTTGTTCGGGTAAATTACACTTTCTCTTTTTTATGTTTTGCTATTTTCTAATTTTGACCTTTCAAGTTTAAAGTTTTTCTTAATTTACTCTAAAAACTAATTTATGTTTAAAATTATACAGAAAATGACACATTGACAACTACGTACCATAAAAATATTATATATATATAACTCACACCTATAATATAAACTCAAATCCCAAAATAATATATGTTTTATGTCATATGGCAACTGACGTGAAGTTTTTTATCTAATTTTAAACAGAAATTAACTTTATGAGTAAATTAAAAAAACATAAAACATAAAAAGTCAAATGATAAAAACAAAAATTTCATACGCCAAAATTATAAAAAATAAAATAAAATAAAATAAAATAAAAAAGAGAAATAACAATTCAATGTAAAAGTACAAAAAAATAAAATAAAAAATACACATAAGTTGAAAGCTTTATAAACATTAATAATTATAATTCTAAAGTTTTCTATGCATTTGTAAAAAAAAAAAATTTCTGATCCCACTGGGATGTATTTTTCCCATTAAAAAATAACTTAGGGCTCATTTGACAATACCATAAATGACTTATTAGTTTATTTAGCTCATACCACCTCTCTATTTTTTTTTTTTTGTATGTTTTTTAATAATAAGTAAAAAAGTAAACTTATAAATCATATCCAAAACAACCCTAAACATAAAAAGGCAAAATATAATGGGGACTTACTAGGATAAGTAGAATCAATTTGGACAATAAAAAAAAAAAAAGAGACTAGGACAGATAAGCAAAAATATAAGGACAGACAAATTCGATTTGGACAAATAACTAAAAAATACTAGGACAAATAGATTAAAATAATTTGGACAGATAGATTAAAAATATTAAAATAATTTAGACAGATAGATTAAAAATAAAAATAAAATATTAGCATATATAGGTTTAAATAATTTGGACAGATATGTTAAAAATAATTTGGAGTGATATGTTAAAAAATGTTGAGAAAGATATGTTAAAATAATTTAGATAAATAGATTCAAAAAATTGAACAAATAGATAAAAATTTAGATAGATAAGTGATATTTATAGAACTAAATTTTTTAAAGAAAAATGTTTGAGGGCCACAAAATCAGTGGCTCAAATGGCTCGAAACTGTCAAAATGACGTCGTTTTGCGTCGTTTTGTGCCCAAAACGACGTCGTTTTGATAGTTTTGAGTCATTCGTGCCACTGAATTTCAGACCACCAACCATTGTTGTTTTTTAAATCCTTGCGCATGGGCTTTGGATCAACAAATTAGTCCTTATGTCCTCAACAGAATCACCTTGTATCCTCAAATGACTTGTTCGGTTGAAAATGTCATTTATGAAGAATATTTTATATAATTTACCTTTATTATTATGGAGATTTATTAAGAAATTTTTTCTTCAAGTACTTAGGACAAGTTTGGCATCTCCTCAAAAAGATAAAAAGTTATTACAATTCACCAAACAAAAAATATTAAAAAATTAATTTTTCACACTTCCATACAACTCAACAATCATGTATTGATTGCGGTGTGCAACGTTTGTTAACAAAAATTACACAGTTTGAGTGCAATTTTCACACACTACTGTTTCGTCGGTGGGGGCCATCACGGGTCCAGTTTTGATAATTTGAACCGTTGAATGTGTAGAACTTGTCGAGTACTATATGTCTGTAAAAAATCACATTGATCGGATATCAATAACTGCATGATCAAATCAGTTTTGTATAAAAAAATGAATGGTGTTATAATTAACGATTGAAAGATAGCTATCGATATCCGATCAACATGATTTTTTATAAGCATATAGTACTCGACGAGTTCTACACATTGAACGGTTCAGATTATCAAAATGGGACCCGTGATGACCCCCACGGGCCGAACAAAACCGTACAGTGCAATGCCCGAAAAGTAACCAATAATTTTTTACCATCTTTTGGGCTGTGCAGATTGTATGGTTGTGGCTCACACATCTCTAATCTTCTCCTACACACTTATTTATATAATTTTTTAGTATACATTTTTTCATAAAAAGTCAAAAAATTAATCCAAACATCCATATTTTTTTCCTCAACTTTTTAGTCTAAAATGGCAAAAAGTACACTTATTTAGGACACCCCAAACAACCCCTTATATCTCAATTAGTCTATAATATAATATTATATTCTAATAAATTATATTATTTGGACATTTGATTAATCTTAATTCTCATATTTAATATGTTTTATTAACAATTTTATTTTTACAAATATTTTTTGAGCGCTTAACAATTTAGTGATGTAAATATTCACATCGACAGCATAAATGTTCATATAATGTAATATTCACACTGTTAACGTGAATATTGTTAGTTGGATATTTTATCTTTTGAGTGCTAAACAATTTGATGATATGAATATTCATATTAACAGTGTAAATATTCACATCAGGTAACATTTACACTGTTAACGTGAATATTGTTAGTAGGATATTTTGTTAATTATGGGCTCTCTTGAGAAGTGGATTAGTAGTCAGTTCCTAACTTTTAACTCATTTTGAGTTACATCATATCATCTCTTATATTTTTTATATGTTTTTTTAAAAAAAAAATTAAAAAATTAAAAATTAACTTTTAACTATCTTCTTCAAACAACTTAGAACATAAAAAATAAAAAATAAAACAATTTAAACTAAATAAAATATAACTAGGTAAATGGGAATTTAAGAGTAAATATCCCTTATTACTATTATTATTATTTTTTTTTTTTTTTCCAGACGTTAGGTGTCCCCCGCACGGTAGCCCTTAAAACCATATGATTGCCAAAGTCCCCATGTCTCGCTAGGTCACCCTGCCTGCATCTAACCTTTTCTCAGCACTGACCATGACATAACCTACGCTACCAATTTTTCCTCCAACCGTGCTGGGGACCCCAGTGGGGGTGACCCCTAGCACCCCAGCGGGGGTGGCCCCTAGCACCCCAGCGCCACATGGCCTCCTGTGAGAGCAAGGCTCGAAGAAGAAGAAAAAAAAAAAAAAATTCCCAGCCAATGAAAAAGCAGTGGGGGTGCTAGGGGTCACCCCCACTGGGGGCCTCAGTCATTTTCCTTTTTCCTCCTTCTTCCACCCAAAAATGAAAAAAAAAAAAAAAAAAAGAAGAAGAAGAAAAGAAATAAAAGAAAAGAAGAAGAAAATATGAATAATAGAACCATTTCTTACAGCATCCACATCAGACTTTTCATAATAGTTTTCCAAACCATTATAGAGAGCAAAAATTGTAAATACGTGCTCCATCAAACTCTCTATAACAATCATTCATTTTGACTTTGCTACAGTCTCTCACTTGATTAAGCGAGACACTATTCATAGGTTAATCTATTTTTTATTATATATTCTTTCCTGCGAGACACTGTCGCGATCGTCGAGTATATTGCTGGTTTGACAATTGGAGCGAAGCAGAACTGAACTGGAGCAAAACTAGACCAAAATAACATGGCCGGTCGTCCTTCCGGACATCCGGCCAATCTACCGCCACGGCAAAATTTGCTTTCTCTGCCCGGCCAAAAACCTGTCCAGCCGACCAATGTATTTGTCGATTGGCCAAATGATCTGTACGGCCGGCCAAAGGCCTCTACAACCTACCAACTTTTTTCTTGCAGTTCTGGAGCTATTTTGCTACTATTTTGGACCTGTTTTGGTCTTGGAATACATCTGCTTAACATCGTTTGAGCCTATAAAGAGATAGATTAAATTGATATGGATAAAACATAATATATTGATCAATTTAATTTATCAAGAACAAAAACAAAACATAATCAAATAATCATCAAAATACAATATGGCTAACAAAATTGAAAAAAGATAAAAGAATAAAAATAATATTTTAATGAAATAGAATTTTAGAATAAAGAGTTTGATGGAGTGTGTATATAAAAAAAAGGCTAGCTAAAATACAAAAATAAATTTTGGATTATAATTTGGTTCAAAATTTGTTGTGGCTGATGCGAGTGCTCTTAAGGAACAAATTCCCTCCAGTCATTTTAACTCAACTCATCGAGGGCTCACTTTGAAATCCTTTTATTTATCCTCGAAAATTTTAATTTTGAGTGCATTTTGATTAGACTATGCAAACAAAAAATTAAATTAATTGGATTTTGATAGTTACATTTTAAATCACATTTATTTTTAAAAAATAGATGACAATAAATAGCCATCTATTTTTTTTTACAACAAATGTAATTCAAATATGTAATTATCGATATCTAATCAGTTTATTTGTTTGCATGCATAATCTATTTAAGATAAACTAAAAACTGAGTGGTTC
>JAPPVO010007062.1:0-12109 GCA_030407325.1 Camellia japonica
TTTTCTTGGTCGTAGACCACGGTTCCCGTTTGGAGACCATTTTCCGGTTTTCGGAAGCCGTCGGTCGTGCGCCTCGGTTCGGGACCGCTTAACTTTCTCCGTGTGGCACGGTTTTTGGACAGCTTGAACCTTTTGAACCTTCGTTTTAGCTTCTTGAGGAAGCTGAACCTTTTGAACCCTTATTTTAGCTTCTTGAGGAAGTTAAACCTTCTGAACCTTCGTTTTTGCTTCTTGAGGGAGCTTGAACCTTTTGAACCTTGGTTTTAGCTTCTTGAGGGCGGCTTGGACCATTGAACCTTCGTTTTAGCTTCTTGAGGAGCTTGAACCTTCTGAACCCTGGTTTTAGGCTCTTTGACGAAGTTGAACCTTCGTTTTGATTCCTGAGGGAGCCTGAACGTTTTGAACCTTCGTTTTAGCTTCTTGAGGGAGCTTCAACCTTTTGAACCTTCGTTTTAGCCTCTTGAGGGAGCTTGAACCTTTTGAACCCCTGTTTTGGCTTCTTGAGGAAGCTTGAAATTTTGAACTTTTCAACCTTCATTTTAGCTTCTTGAGGAAGCTTGAACCTTTTGAACCCTGGTTTTAGCTTCTTGAGGAAGCTTGAACCTTCTGAACCTTTGCTCTAGCTTCTCCGAGGAAGCTTGAACCTTTTGAACCCTGGTTTTAGCTTCTTGAGGAAGTTGAACCTTCTGAACCTTCGTTTTAGTTTCCTGAGGGAGCTTGAACCTTTTGAACCTTCGTTTTAGATTCTTGAGGGAGCTTGAACCTTTTGAACCTTCGTTTTAGCTTTTTGAGGGAGCTTTAACCCTTTGAACCCTTGTTTTGGCTTCTTGAGTAAGCTTGAACCTTTTGAATCTTCGTTTTAGCTTGTTGAGGAAGCTTGAACCTTTTGAACCTTCATTTTAGCTTCTTGAGGAAGCTTGAACCTTTTGAACCTTCATTTTAGATTCTTGAGGAAGCTTGAACCTTTTGAACCTTTGCTCTAGCTTCTCCAAGAAGCTTGAACCCTTTGCTCTAGCTTCGCCAAGAAGCTTGAAACTTTTGAACCTTTGCTCTAGCTTCTCTAAGAAGTTTGAACCTTTTGCTCTAGCTTCCCCAAGAAGCTTGAACCGTCTTGTTTCTTTATAAGAGAGGGTCTCCCTCTCCTTTAGAGAGCTTGAAAAAAATTTGTCTAAGGAAAAGCACATATATCTCTCTATATCTCTACATTCTAGGCTTAGAGAGGGTGTTTGTTCTTGGCCTTTAACACCACCGGTGATTGCGCATGTTGTGCTCGTTCTGAGGTTACGGAGTTTCGGCTCAGAGCCTTACCTCCAGACCTCGGGGCACTTTTCTGCTTCGCCTCGATTTGCGAACCAATTTCTGTTTTCTCTCCCCGAAGGGAGGGAGAGGTTTCGTAGACCATCTCTCAGTGGCCGTAGGCTACTTTTCGTGGTCGTAGACCACTGTTCCTGTTTGGAGACCATATTCCGGTTTTCGGAGCCGTCGGTCGTGCGCCTCGGTTCGGGACCGCTTAACTTTCTCCGTTTGGCACGGTTTTTGGACAGCTTGAACCTTTTGAACCTTCGTTTCAGCTTCTTGAGGAAGCTTGAACCTTTTGAACCCTGATTTTAGCTTCTTGAGGAAGTTAAACCTTCTAAACCTTCGTTTTAGCTTCTTGAGGGTGCTTGAACCTTTTGAACCCTGGTTTTAGCTTCTTGAGGGCGCTTGGACCTTTTGAACCTTCGTTTTAGCTTCTTGAGGGAGCTTGAACCTTTTGAACCCTGGTTTTAGCTTCTTGACGAAGTTGAACCTTCTGAACCTTCGTTTTAGCTTCCTGAGGGAGCTTGAACCTTTTGAACCTTCGTTTTAGCTTCTTGAGGGAGCTTGAACCTTTTGAACCCTGGTTTTAGCTTCTTGAGGAAGCTTGAACCTTCTGAACCTTTGCTCTAGCTTCTCCGAGGAAGCTTGAACCTTTTGAACCCCGGTTTTAGCTTCTTGTGGAAGTTGAACCTTCTGAACCTTCGTTTTAGTTTCCTGAGGGAGCTTGAACCTTTTGCTCTAGCTTCTCCAAGAAGCTTGAACCCTCTTGTTTCTCTATAAGAGAGGGCCTCCCTCTCCTTTGGAGAGGTTGAAAAAAATTTGTCTATGGAAAAGCACATATATCTCTCTATATCTCTACATTCTAGGCTTAGAGAGGGTGTTTGTTCTTGGCCTTTAACACCACCAGTGATTGCGCATGTTGTGCTCGTTCTGAGGTTACGGAGTTTCGGCTGAGAGCCTTACCTCCGGACCTCGGGACTCTTTTGTGCTTTGCCTCGATTTGCGAACCAGGTTTTGTTTTCTCTCCCCGAAGGGAGGGAGAGGTTTCGTAGACCGTCTCTCAATGGCCGTAGGCTACTTTTCTTGGTCGTAGACCACGGTTCCCGTTTGGAGACCATTTTCCGGTTTTCGGAGCCGTCGGTCGTGCGCCTCGGTTCGGGACCGCTTAACTTTCTCCGTGTGGCACGGTTTTTGGACAGCTTGAACCTTTTGAACCTTCGTTTTAGCTTCTTGAGGAAGCTTGAACCTTTTGAACCCTTATTTTAGCTTCTTGAGGAAGTTAAACCTTCTGAACCTTCGTTTTTGCTTCTTGAGGGAGCTTGAACCTTTTGAACCTTGGTTTTAGCTTCTTGAGGGCGCTTGGACCATTTGAACCTTCGTTTTAGCTTCTTGAGGGAGCTTGAACCTTCTGAACCCTGGTTTTAGCTTCTTGACGAAGTTGAACCTTCGTTTTAGATTCCTGAGGAAGCTTGAACCTTTTGAACCTTTGTTTTAGCTTCTTGAGGAAGCTTGAACCTTTTGAACCTTCGTTTTAGTTTCTTGAGGAAGCTTGAACCTTTTGAACCTTTGCTCTAGCTTCTCCAAGAAGCTTGGACCCTTTGCTCTAGCTTCTCCGAGAAGCTTGAAACTTTTGAACCTTTGCTGTAGCTTCTCTAAGAAGCTTGAACCGTTTGCTCTAGCTTCTCCA
Source organism: Camellia japonica (assembly GCA_030407325.1). NCBI lineage: Eukaryota > Viridiplantae > Streptophyta > Magnoliopsida > Ericales > Theaceae > Camellia > Camellia japonica. The sequence continues at coordinate 2,987 of JAPPVO010007062.1, forward strand.
AGAAGTTTGAAACTTTTGAACCTTTGCTCTAGCTTCTCTGAGAAGTTTGAACCTTTTGCTCTAGCTTCTCCAAGCTTCCTCAAGCAGCTAGAGCAAAGGTTCAAAAGGTTTGAACCTTTTGGGTTCTTGGAGAAGCTAGAGCAAAGGTTCAAAAGGTTCAAGCTTCCTCAAGAAGCTAAGACGAAGGTTCAAAAGGTTCAAGCTTCCTGGGAGAAGCTAGAGCAAAGGTTCAAAAGGTTCAAGCTTCCTCAAGAAGCTACAACGAAGGTTCAAAAGGTTCAAGCTTCCTCAAGAAGCTAAAACGAAGGTTCAAAAGGTTCAAGCTTCCTCAATAAGCCAAAACAAGGGTTCAAATGGTTCATGCTCCCTCAAGAAGCTAAAACGAAGGTTCAAAAGGTTCAAGCTCCCTCAAGAAGCTAAAACGAAGGTTCAAAAGGTTCAAGCTCCCTCAGGAAACTAAAACGAAGGTTCAGAAGGTTCAACTTCCTCAAGAAGCATAAACCAGGGTTCAAAAGGTTCAAGCTTCCTCGGAGAAGCTAGAGCAAAGGTTCAAAAGGTTCAAGCTTCCCCAAGAAGCTAAAACGAAGGTTCAAAAGGTTCAAGCTCCCTCATGAAGCTAAAACGAAGGTTCAGAAGGTTTAACTCCCTCAAGAAGCTAAAATAAGGGTTCAAAAGGTGCAAGCTTCCTCAAGAAGCTAAAACGAAGGTTCAAAAGGTTCAAGCTGTACAAAAATCGTGCCAAACGGAGAAAGTTAAGCGGCCCCGAACCGAGGCGCACGACCGACGGCTCCGAAAATCGGAAAATGGTCTCCAAACGGGAACAATGGTCTACGACCACGAACAGTAGCCTACGGCCACTGAGAGATGGTCTACGAAACCTCTCCCTCCCTTCGGGGAGAGAAAACAGAACCTGGTTCGCAAATCGAGGCAAAGTACAAAAGAGTCCCGAGGTCCGGAGGTAAGGCTCCCAGTCGAAACTCCGTAACCTCAGAACGAGCACAACATGCGCAATCACCGGTGGTGTTAAAGGCCAAGAACAAACACCCTCTCCAAGCCTAGAATGTAGAGATATAGAGAGATATATGTGCTTTTCCTTAGACAAATTTTTTTCAACCTCTCTAAAGGAGAGGGAGGCCCTCTCTTATAGAGAAACAAGAGGGTTCAAGCTTCTTGGAGAAGCTAGAGCAAAAGGTTCAAGCTTCTTAGAGAAGCTAGAGCAAAGGTTCAAAAGTTTCAAGCTTCTTGGAGAAGCTAGAGCAAAGGGTTCAAGCTTCTTGGAGAAGCTAGAGCAAAGGTTCAAAAGGTTCAAGCTTCCTCAAGATGCTAAACCGAAGGTTCAAAAGGTTCCAGCTTCCTCAAGAAGCTAAAACGAAGGTTCAAAAGGTTCAAGCTTCCTCAAGAAGCCAAAACAAGGGTTCAAAAGGTTCAAGCTCCCTCAAGAAGCTAAAACGAAGGTTCAAAAGTTTCAAGCTCCCTCAAGAAGCTAAAACGAAGGTTCAAAAGGTTCAAGCTCCCTCAGGAAAGTAAAACGAAGGTTCAACCTTCTCAAGAAGCTAAAACCAGGGTCCAAAAGGATCAAGCTTCCTCGGAGTGTAATCTAGAGTTGCAGAGTCTTGAGAGGTGTCTCTACAAGCAATATGTAGACCTCTCTGGTGTTGAGGAAAGTTTAGCTCACCAAAAATCGAGGGTTCAGTGGTTGAAATTGGGAGATAGTAACAGTAAGTTTTTCTTCAAATCTGTTAAGGGTAACATTAATAGGGGCAAAATTCTCAATATTGAGATGCAGGATGGGTGCTGGTCTAATAAGTCAGAGGATATCCAAAATGCCTTTATCACCTTTTACTCTGATTTATTTGGGACTCCTATAAATGACCATTATGATGGTTTTGAAAGGATTAATTCCCTTGTTAAGTCTAAGGTCTCCACTGAGCAAGCTTTACTTCTAGCTAGACCTGTAACTGACTTGGAGATCAAGGATGTTTTCTGGTCCCTGAAACCCAATAAGGCCCCTGGCCCTGATGGGTATCGGTAGGTTTCTTCAAAAAATCTTGGGCCATTGTTGGGAGAGAGGTTACCCAAGCTATCAGAACTTTCTTTGAGTCTGGTAAACTTCTCTCGGAAGTGAACAGCACCATTATTGCTCTCATTCCTAAAATTCCTAATCCGGTGAGGGTTGGGGATTATAGACCCATATCCTGCTGTAACACTATCTATAAGTGTATTGCGAAAATCATTGCTAATAGGATCAAAGTGGTTCTTCCTGACCTCATTGATCCTGTGCAATCTGCCTTTGTCCAAGGCAGGAGGATTTCTGATAATATTTTCCTGTCTCAAGAGCTTATGAGGGGGTATCATAGGAGTTCTCCTACCCCCAAATGTGCTATGAAGGTGGATATCATGAAAGCCTATGATAGTGTGAGATGGGAATTCATTCTTGACATCCTTAAAGCTATGGCTTTTCCCCCCATCATGATTTCTTGGATTAAGGCCTGTATTACTAGCCCCTCCTTCTCGGTTTGTATCAATGGGAGCCTCCACGGTTACTTTAAGGGTGCCAGAGGCCTTCGACAGGGAGATCCAATGTCTCCCTATCTGTTTGTTTTGGCTATGGAAATTTTGGCTCGAATTTTTGCCGAGAAATCTAGCAATCCTCTTTTTAAGTTTCATTGGCGGTGTGAGAAATCTAAGATTGTGAATCTTTGCTTTGCTGATGATCTCATGATTCTCAGTAAAGGGGATGTCCCGACTGTTACTCTTATCATGCAAGGTCTGGATGAGTTCTCTTCTCTATCTGGACTTACCCCCAGTTTTAATAAGAGCAACATCTATTTCTCTGGGTGTAATAAGGAATTGAGAGAGGGTATCCTTAGGATTGCTAAGTTCACTGAAGGTGTCCTCCCAGTTAGATACCTTGGTGTTCCTTTGATTACTACCAAGCTTAGGGCTTCTGATTGTCAGCAGCTTACCGAGAGGATCACTTCTAGAATCAAAAGTTGGACTAACAAAGCCCTGTCCTATGCTGGGAGAGGCCAACTCATTCAGACTATCCTCTTTTCTATGCAAGTTTATTGGTCATCCATGTTCATCCTTCCAAAAAAGGTTATTAGAGAAATTGAGAGTATTCTTCGTGCTTTCTTTTGGTCTGGTACTGCTCTTAAGAAGCATAGTGCAAAAATTGCTTGGGAGAGGATTTGTGTGCCTAAAAATGAAGGTGGCCTTGGTTTTAAATCTCTTGAGGTTTGGAATAAGGCTGCTATTACCAAGCATATCTGGTTCCTCTTTTCTGGAGGAGAGATGTCTATGTGGTGTCAATGGGTTAAATCGTATTTACTCAAAGGCAAGAGTTTTTGGAAAGTTAGGGTCCCCAATGATTCCTCTTGGGTCTGGAGGAAGCTCTTGGCTCTGAGGGATCTTGTATCTCCTCTTATCACCCACAAAATTGGTAGGGGTGACTCTACTTTTTTATGGTATGATAATTGGCACCACCTTGGCCCATTATGGAATAGATTCGGGGATCGTATTCTTTATGATTCTTGCCTTAACAGTGAGGCTAAAGTGTGTCAGATTGTGAAGGAGAATTCTTGGAATTGGCCTGTGCCCAATTCTTGGGAGATTAGGGAGTTGATTTATTCAACCCCTATTAGTTGTAGACCTAATTCCTCCTTGCCTGATCAACCTATTTGGCAGCTCACCTCTGATGGTGAGTTCACTATTCAATCAGCTTGGAATCACTGGAGGAGTAAGTTTGATAAGGTGGTTTGGCATAAACTCATTTGGGGGCCTAATTCTATACCTAGGGTTAGCTTCATTGTTTGGATGGCCATTCATGAGAGGTTAAACACTGGTGATAGGCTTCAGCTATTTGGTCTTGTTCCTAATTCAGAGTGCCCCTTTTGCCAACAGTCTAATGAGAATCACTCTCATCTCTTTTTTGATTGTTTATTCACTGCTAAAATCTGGTATGCAATTAAGATCAAATGCAATGTGAATTGGCCTGATCTAAAATGGCCTCATATTATTCCTTTTGCTACCAATGAGACTAAGAGGAAGTCTTTGAGGTCGACTATTATTAAGTTGGCCATGTTGTGCTCCGTTTACCAGATTTGGATTGAGAGGAACAATAGAGTTTTCAATCAGGAATTCAAGCCTGAGGAAGTGATTGTCAAATCTATTGTTCAAATGGTTAGGGGTAGAGTGTTGTCTATAACATCTTTACCTAGAAGTGCAGGTGATGAATGGTTTCTTACCCAGTGGAATCTGCCTGCTACTGTTTTGAAGCCCCATATACTCAGAATGGGAGGGCTGCTGAGAGATGTGAGTTCACTAAATGAGGGTTGAGTGTCTGTGAGCAAAATGAGTGTGCTAATTGTTTGCTTCTTGTGTAGCCGCATGTATGGATTGCTGGATTTTGAGGGTTGAGTGATGGGAGTTTCATAATTATTCTGAAATGAATGTGGGTTGAGTGAAATAGTCTCCAAAAATCTTTTTTTACTAATGACTATATATATGGTAATTTTTATATGCAGGCTATGGCTGATTATAGGTTGCTGTTGGTATTGGTGTGGGTTGAGTGATGTGAGGCCAAAATATTGTGTTGTATTTATTGTTAGATATTATAAGTGCTGTGAGCTTATGTGTGGGTTGAGTGATGTGAGTCCATATATCAGTGTAGGTATTGGTTACTTTGTAATCTGTATATCATTGCTAATGATCTCTATATCCCGATCTACATTGGCAGGTCCTTCTATTATGTATAATGGTGTTTGCTGGTTGTCAAGTGACTTGGTAATTCAAGGTCTGGGTTGCTGGATGCGTCTCATCGTTGCGTCAGATTGGAATTTGATGGAAGTCTGGTTGATGGAATGGCTGCTGTTAGCGCCTTCTGGAGTCTCTGCTGTGACTATAAGCTGTCTTTATTTGGATATGTTTAATGTTATTTATTCTACAGTTTTGCCTACCCTAGTGGGATGTACTAGGGGTAGTATTTTGCTGGACTTTGCTGTGCTCTTTGCTACACATTTTGTGGCATGCACCACATTTTCGTTTTGCTGCATAGTTGGTACGTGTGGTGCTGGGTCCATGTCGGCAGCTCTGTTTTGTGTATCTTGGGCTGCTTGGATTTGTTTATTTTGTTTTATTTATAGTTCTATCTTGGTCTATTCCGTGATGTTCACATCCTCTATCTTCTTTGATATGGTTTTTGAACATTATGTTTAGGTTGTGTTTCGTGTTTTTCTTTTGTTGTTTATTTTGAGTTTGGGTCTCTTTGTATAGGTGTTTTAGGGCCTGGGGTTTGCCCCTTGTAATCTTGTATATTTTCTTGTTTTATTTATGTCTTATTCACCCAAAAAAAAAAAAAAAAAGCTTCCTCGGAGAAGCTAGAGCAAAGGTTCAAAAGGTTCAAGCTTCCTCAAGAAGCTAAAACGAAGGTTCAAAATGTTCAAGCTTCCTCAAGAAGCTAAAACGAAGGTTGAAAAGTTCAAAGTTTCATGCTTCCTCAAGAAGCCAAAATAGGGATTCAAAAGGTTCAAGCTCCCTCAAGAGGCTAAAACGAAGGTTCAAAAGGTTCAAACTCCCTCAAGAAACTAAAATGAGGGTTCAAAAGGTTCAGGCTCCCTCAGGAATCTAAAACGAAAGTTCAGAAGGTTCAATTTCGTCAAGAAGCTAAAACCAGGGTTCAAAAGGTTCAAGCTCCCTCATGAAGCTAAAACGAAGGTTCAAAAGGTCCAATCGCCCTCAAGAAGCTAAAACCAAGGTTCAAAAGGTTCACGCACCCTCAAGAAGCTAAAACGAAGGTTCAGAAGGTTTAACATCCTCAAGAAGCTAAAATAAGGGTTCAACGGGTTCAAGCTTCCTCAAGAAGCTAAAACTAAGGTTCAAAAGGTTCAAGCTGTCCAAAAACCGTGCCAAACGGAGAAAGTTAAGCGGTCCCGAACCGAGGCGCACGACCGACGGCTCTGAAAATCGGAAAATGGTCTCCAAACGGGAACAGTGGTCTACGACCACGAAAAGTAGCCTACGGCCACTGAGAGCTGGTCTACGAAACCTCTCGCTCCCTTCGGGGAGAGAAAACAGAACCTGGTTCGCAAATCGAGGCAAAGCACAAAAGAGTCCCGAGGTCCGGAGGTAAGGCTCTCAGCCGAAACTCCGTAACCTCAGAACGAGCACAACATGCGCAATCACCGGTGGTGTTAAAGGCCAAGAACAAACACCCTCTCTAGGCCTAGAATGTAGAGATATGGAGAGATATATGTGCTTTTCCTTAGACAAATTTTTTTCAACCTCTCTAATGGAGAGGGAGGCCCTCTCTTATAGAGAAACAAGGGGGTTCAAGCTTCTTGGAGAAGCTAGACAAAAGGTTCAAGCTTCTTCGAAAAGCTAGAGCAAAGGTTCAAATGTTTCAAGCTTCTTGGAGAAGCTAGAGCAAAGCGTTCAAGCTTCTTGGAGAAGCTAGAGCAAAGGTTCAAAAGGTTCAAGCTTCCTCAAGAAGCTAAAACGAAGGTTCAAAAGGTTCAAGCTTCCTCAAGAAGCTAAAACGAAGGTTCAAAAGGTTCAAGCTTCCTCAAAAAGCCAAAACAAGGGTTCAAAAGGTTCAATCTCCCTCAAGAAGCTAAAACGAAGGTTCAATAGGTTCAAGCTCCCTCAGGAAAGTAAAATGAAGGTTCAGAAGGTTCAACTTCGTCAAGAAGCTAAAACCAGGGTTCAAAAGGTTCAAGCTCCCTCAAGAAGCTAAAACGAAGGTTCAAAAGGTCCAAGCGCCCTCAAGAAGCTAAAACCAAGGTTCAAAAGGTTCAAGCTCCCACAAGAAGCTAAAACGAAGGTTCAAAAGGTTCAGGCTCCCACAGGAATCTAAAACGAAGGTTCAGAAGGTTCAACTTCGTCAAGAAGCTAAAACCAGGGTTCAAAAGGTTCAAGCTCCCTCAAGAAGCTAAAACGAAGGTTCAAAAGCTCCAAGCGCCCTCAAGAAGCTAAAACCAAGGTTCAAAAGGTTCAAGCTCCCTCAAGAAGCTGAAACGAAGGTTCAGAAAGTTTAACTTCCTCAAGAAGCTAAAATAAGGGTTCAAAAGGTTCAAGCTTCCTCAAGAAGCTAAAACGAAGGTTCAAAAGGTTCAAGCTGTCCAAAAACCGTGCCAAACGGAGAAAGTAAAGCGGTCCCGAACCGAGGCGCACGACCGACGGCTCCGAAAACCGGAAAATGGTCTCCAAACGGGAACAGTGGTCTACGACCTCGAAAAGTAGCCTACGGCCACTGAGAGATGGTCTACGAAACCTCTCCCTCCCTTCGGGGAGAGAAAACAGAACCTGGTTCGCAAATCGAAGCAAAGCACAAAAGAGTCCCGAGGTCCGGAGGTAACGCTCTCAGCCGAAACTTCGTAACCTCAGAACGAGCACAACATGCGCAATCACCGATGGTGTTAAAGGCCAAGAATGAACACTCTCCCTAAGCCTAGAATGTAGATATATAGATTGATATATGTGCTTTTCCTTAGACAAATTTTTTTCAACCTCTCTAACGAGAGGGAGGCCTTCTCTTATAGAGAAACAAGAGGGTTCAAGCTTTTTGGAGAAGCTAGGGCAAAAGGTTCGAGCTTCTTAGAGAAGCTAGAGCAAAGGTTCAAAAGTTTCAAGCTTCTTGGAGAAGCTAGAGCAAAGGGTTCAAGCTTCTTGAGCAGCTAGAGCAAAGGTTCAAAAGGTTCAAGCTTCCTCAAGAAGCTAAAACGAAGGTTCAAAAGGTTCAAGGTTCCTCAAGAAGCTAAAACGAAGGTTCAAAAGGTTCAAGCTTCCTCAAGAAGCCAAAACAAGGGTTCAAAAGGTTCAAGCTCCTCCAGAAGCTAAACGAAGGTTCAAAAGGTTCAAGCTCCCTCAAGAAGCTAAAACGAAGGTTCAAAAGGTTCAAGCTCCCTCAAGAGGCTAAAACGAAGGTTCAAAAGGTTCAAGCTCCTCACGAAACTAAAACGAAGGTTCAGAAGGTTCTTGAACCTTTTGAACCTTTGCTCTAGCTTCTCCAAGAAGCTTGAACCCTTTGCTCTAGCTTCTCCAAGAAGCTTGAAACTTTTGAACCTTTGCTCTAGCTTTCTCAAGAAGCTTGAACCTTTTGCTCTAGCTTCTCCAAGAAGCTTGAACCCTCTTGTTTCTCTATAAGAGAGGGCCTCCCTCTCCTTTAGAGAGGTTGAAAAAAATTTGTCTAAGGAAAAGCACATATATCTCTCTATATCTCTACATTCTAGGCTTAGAGAGGGTGTTTGTTCTTGGCCTTTAACACCACCGGTGATTGCGCATGTTGTGCTCGTTCTGAGGTTACGGAGTTTCGCGCTGAGAGCCTTACCTCCGGACCTCGGGACTCTTTTGTGCTTTGCCTCGATTTGCGAACCAGGTTCTGTTTTCTCTCCCCGAAGGGAGGGAGAGGTTTCGTAGACCATCTCTCAGTGGCCGTAGGCTACTTTTCGTGGTCGTAGACCACTGTTCCCGTTTGGAGACCATTTTCGGTTTTCGGAGCCGTCGGTCGTGCGCCTCGGTTCGGGACCGCTTAACTTTCTCCGTTTGGCACGGTTTTTGGACAGCTTGAACCTTTTGAACCTTCGTTTTAGCTTCTTGAGGAAGCTTGAACCTTTTGAACCCTTATTTTAGCTTCTTGAGGAAGTTAAACCTTCTGAACCTTCGTTTTAGCTTCTTGAGGGAGCTTGAACCTTTTGAACCTTGGTTTTAGCTTCTTGAGGGCGCTTGGACCTTTTGAACCTTCGTTTTAGCTTCTTGAGGGAGCTTGAACCTTTTGAACCCTGGTTTTAGCTTCTTGACGAAGTTGAACCTTCTGAACCTTCGTTTTAGCTTCCTGAGGGAGCTGAACCTTTTGAACCTTCGTTTTGCCTTGAGGAGCTTGAACCTTTTGAACCTTCGTTTTAGCCTCTTGAGGGAGCTTGAACCTTTTGAACCCCTTTTTGGCTTCTTGAGGAAGCTTGAAATTTTGAACTTTTCAACCTTCGTTTTAGCTTCTTGAGGAAGCTTGAACCTTTTGAACCTTCGTTTTAGCTTCTTGAGGAAGCTTGAACCTTTTGAACCTTTGCTCTAGCTTCTCCGAGGAAGCTTGAACCTTTTGAACCCTGGTTTTAGCTTCTTGAGGAAGTT
>JAPPVO010007063.1:0-22710 GCA_030407325.1 Camellia japonica
CCAAAATAGAAAAGCAAAAAGTTCAAATCCTTTCAACATCAATTTCCATCAACAGTGGGCAACTTAGGAGCAGCATCAACAATTTTGTCCAGGCCATCTGCGGGAGGAAAAGTAGAGGAAGCTCCAACTTCCTGAGAAGTAGGAGCCACCTTAACCACATCCCCCGTGGCTTCAGTCTCTAGGGTTTCAACCCCTTCAACGTCCACCGTTTCAATGGCAACATTCATGCTCTGGGTCTTGCTTACAAAATCATCTTCTGGGGAAACATCGTCTCGCAGAACAGCAGGGGTAGGAGTAGTCTTCAAACCCAAGGATTTCGAAGGAACAGGGACATCATGATACAGAGAAGAGCCTTCAGGAACCATCGCAGCGGCTAAGGCACTCATCCAACCCTTCACAAAGAGCTTGTCTCGCAGCACCAGAACCTCCTCCTTGTACGCCGCCCCAGCTTCATCCCAGCCCTGTTGCCAATGCTTGGCCTCCAGCGCAGTACGCTCGGCAGCCATCACAGCAATAACGGCCTCCAGTTCGGCCACCTTCCCCTCGAGTTGAGCTCGTGTCTCAATGGCAGCCTTCTTCGATTGTTCAGTAGAAGCGACAATCTTGTTCAAACGAAAGGCTTCCTTCTCAGCGGTTCGGTGTCCTTCATTCTCTGACTCCAAGTTTACCGTCAGTCTCTCTACGTTCATTGCAGCCTCCAGCACGGCCCTTTCCAGCTCTTCAGCATGGGTAATGGACAGGTGCATTCTCTGGATACATTGCAAAGGACGACAAGGAACTTAGAAAAAAGGAAGACAGCAACGCAACAGTGAAGTTAAGTAAAGCGAAGAAAACACTTACAGCAGTCATCATTTGAAGGGTTCCCTTCAAGATAGGAATGTCACGAGGCCCATTATGGTTAGCCATATCAACCGGCATCAACAAAAACTTGGTCAAACTAAAGGCAAAATCTTGTGAAGCGACAACTGAATCAGAGGTGGAAATGGGCCTGCCCTCATACGATATTGGCGGCTCCCATTTCTCAAAAGCATCATCCTCAGCAGGATCCTGAGAAGCTTCCCCCACCACTGCTTTGCCGGTCTCCCTTCTTATCTTTTTTGCTCGTCAACAGTCACAGGGGTCCCAGAAGCTCTAACTTCCATCTTCACCTCCATGAGGCTCTTCACCTCGGTCTTCTCTAGAGGGGTTTGCAAACCGCTAGAGGCTCCGAAGGCCTCGGCCTCCAAATCCACCAACACCCTTCTCTTCGCCACAGCCCCGCTCCCTACGAAACTGGGGGCAGGGGAGGGTGCTCTCTCAGAAAATGCATCTTGACTCCTGCGACGTCTCGAGACCAGAGGGATGAAAGACGTGTCAGTCTCGGTATCAGACTCCAGAAGGGCAGCAGCGAGCCTCGCCTTCTTTGGAATAACAGAACGGTAAGTTGACTGGTAGTCCAATAACTCAGGCGCAGATCTCTTTTTATACCTCAAGGCAGCTTTGATGGCTTCAGCATTCTCTCGATTCGGCCTCCGTTGGAAACGGGAGGACTCTGCAAAAAGAAAGCAACCCATCAGAGCAATATTCAAAATAGAGTAAGAAACACCAAAGGCATTAAAAGGAGAGGCCCGGACCTGGGTAGCCGTTTTTTCTGTGGCATCCGTTCAGACTGAAACTCGTTCTGGCGGGAACTCCCAATTTCCACCAACTTGTAGGAAATCGTCATTGTGTTTATCCGAATCAGGTAATCCAGTAACTAAGTGACAATCAGCCGAGCGAACACGCAGGTAGTTGTACTATGGTCTTTGTTATGAGAAAGGGTGTAACATCCCAAGATATCTCATATGTCAAGGTTCAGGCCCAGTCGTCTATTGAGGGCAGATACGCCGCAAACAACACGGAAAATATTCACAGATACTTGCATTGGGGTTAACTAGACTTGATGCAGAAAACGGTGCACTAACGGGTCAAGAGGAAACCAAACCCCTCCCTCGACTATCACCGCGATGGGAAAGGCAATGGTGTTCCTCGTACCCATACGTTTGGCGTTTACTTTCGCCAGTGAAAGGGTAACGTCATGAGGAATATTGTAATCCAGACGGAACATAGCCATGGCCTCGGGGGTATCAACCAAGGAACGGAACTTCCCCATTCGACCAACCTAATGGAACGGAAGTAGGATTCAGATAACAGGATATGGGACACGGATAGCAAGTGGGCCAGACAAGATGATTAAAACAGAAAGGGGAAAGAGAAGAAGACTCATGAGAGGACTTACAGAGATCACAACGGTGATAGCGAAGCAGGATCAACGGCGAAGAACCCAAGCAGAGCACCAGCGAGATCGGTCCAGAGGAATGGGAAGAAGCTCTTTCTCTCTCTTGGAACTCACTAGAGGAATGAGAAAAGTAAATCAAGGGATTTGAATTGATAGCCTGAGCATTTATTACACCAGTCGGCGCGCAGGCACACGAATCACGACCTTCGGTATGGAGTCGACGTATTATCTCTGCACACCTATCACACGTCGCTACGTGTCACATGAAAGGACGCATGCAAGAATTGTGAGTCAGGATTGAACCGTCACCAAGGCCGAACTGGGGAGAACCAAAACGATGCTACGCTTGGAAAGCAGAACAATAGCTCCCCTCAAGGGGAACCTTAGCGCGAGCTAGGGGGCAAATGAAGGGGCTAAATGTGAAATGGGTCAGGTCCAAGCCTCGGGCCGGCCCAATCCGACAAAGTCCAAATCCAAGCGGGTCAGATGAGTATATGGACAGACCAGTTGAGCCCAACTTCATGATCAACAGTCTACCCAAGTCCTCAAGCACTTGGGTCCAACCCGCAGCGGAAAGGCTAGCCCAGCCGTAGTGCTGGTCTGGGCCGAGCTGCGAAACGGAATCTGTGGGCCAAACAGATAATGGTCCAGCCCATCTCCATGAATGATCCTGAAAAAGGCCGAGCCGAGGCACATCAGTACCGAACTGAAGTACTGAGTACTGAGCTGAAGAAACCTCACAAGGAAACGTAGGAGCTGTGAGTGCAAGCATGTGTAGGTTGCCACCTCAGCTGGTCCCCCACACCTAGAATCACAGAAGTTGTTAAACCAAAAGAATGTGGTTTGTTATCAGCATGCCTACAGTGAGAATATGCAATCAATGACAACTACCAAGTGGTCCCCCACCTGGAGCAATGCTGAAAGGACACCTGGCAGCATCTTCACTCCATGAAACCACCTTGAGAAGCAAGTAAGGAACACTATATATACAACATGAACTTCACATTGAAGGTAACTGAACTATTCCAATCTAAACCACACTTACATACAAATTCAACCCTATTTTACACTCCTTCTCCGATCGCTAATTCCCACACCGGAGGGGTTATCCGGCCAACCCCGGCCGGGCAACTCTAACAGTGCTTCTTGTGGCAGGGGTCCCGGTCCTTGGATAGTCCAATTGAGTGCGGAGCCCCGATCCATTTTCATCTAGTGCGGAATCCGGTACGCACACTCGTGGTTTCTCTAGTTACCAATTCTTCTAATGTTTTGACTAACCTTTTTGTTTCAGTATTTTGGGATGCTAATATATACATTTTTCTTTGTAAGAAATTACACTTATCTTCAAGATAGTTAGACTGCGTGCTAATATATCCTAACAAATTTTTGGTCTCAATTTCAATTTGTTTAGGTTTATCATTTATCATTGTTATAAGATCTCTAATGTCTGTTTTACTTGGTAAGGTATCAAACATACTAATCTTATTGACTTCTATCTTGATAGCATTATAGAGGTCAATCTGAGTATCTACTCAATGATAACACAGAGAAAGAAGGCTATGATATCCCTGGAAAAGACCAACTTTTGAATTCCATCCATCTGTTTTCCAAAGGAAAATGGATAAGATTTTTGGTGAATACAGGAAGTTTGTCTTAGTTTATATAGATGATATTCTCGTATTTAGTAAAAATGAAAAAGAACATTACCATCATCTTCAACAAGTATTTAAACTCTTTGTTGAACATGGTATTATTATAAGTCTAAATAGAAACTGGTAAAAAATATATCAAGTTTCTAGGAGTAGAAATTAGTGATGGACAAATACAACTTCAACCCCATATGACCAAGACTATTCTAGAAATGCTTGATAGTTTCCTAGAGTTAAAGAAACTACAGCAATTTTTAGGATTAGTCAATTATGCTAGATCTTTTATCAAAGATTTAGCAAAAATTGCTGGACCATTATATCAAAAGACTAGTCTAAAAGGAGAAAGGAGATTTAACTCTGAAGAAAAATTGTTAGTTCTGGTTCTGATATAGATGAAGAGACCAATGATTTCTTTGAAAGATTATAGAAATTTAGTATATGATGTATAATTTTATGCCTTTTGCCACTAATACTGGCTTATCTTAAATACTAAGTGTCAACACCAATGGAACCCTGGCAGAGGTAATCCATCAGCACCTTGCCATTTATGTTCAAATTATTCTGTTTCGGTTATGCGTGCTTTGTGTGTAAAATGTTTACAGATTTGGACAAAAAATGTGAGAAAAAAAGGCGAAAACGGGCCGTTTGGGGGCAAAAATTAGAAACAGCCCCGAGATCATCACGGTTACCTCAGCCTCTCTTCCCCTAATATCTATCTCTCACTCCGTGACTCTTTCTGTCTTTGTTTTCTCTTTAACTAAATTAATTTTGTTCTACAATGTCTCACCCACCAGGGCCTTCACCATCCGCATTTTCTGGAGCATCTTCAACTTTCCCTAAAAACAATTTGAGGTATAAATCCCTATCTTTCTCTCTCTTTTTCTCACTCACCCATTCTCACTCTCCCTCTCCCTCTCACTGTTTCTGTTCATCTATGTTTATTTTTCCTTCTGTCCATTTTTGCACCTACCAGCACTGCCATCATCATTTTCCAGGTACCAGCAGTTCGCCTATCTCCAAAAACCCAATTTTAGTTATGGGTCCTCGGTCCTCCCTCTCTCTCGCTTAATTTCTATCTTTTTCTCTGTTTTTCCTAATTTTCAAAAGCAATTTATTTGTTATCCCTAATTTTCAAAGCCCTAATGAGTGGATGCTTGAAGGGATGGCCTCAAATTTTACTCTCCAGATTTTGTTAGTTGCTTAAAATTAACTAGGTATTGGTCCATATAAATTTCTGCTACAAATTGAACTTTGTCTCTTCTTTCTTATTAGGACCACTAACATAGTGCCCACCAGGCAGTGCAATTTTAACTGATATACCAAAATATATCGATATCAGAAAAACTAAACCTGATAATAATACACCAGGAATCAGTTTCTCCCCAGCAAGACTTTATGGAAGACTATAGCCCAGAGAAGGCAACACCTTGGTCAAATTCAGAAGCTTTAGTGCAATGACATCAAAACTTTTTACAACTACAGGTGAGACTTGTCAAGCACCTATTGATGCTATATTTCTCTTGTCAGACCCCAGCTCAAGCAAAATAAAGTCTAAAAATAGAATAGACCAAAGAACATGTAAGATAAAAAAAAAAAAAAAGTTCCCAAAAGACCCAATAGCTCAATTAAGCTAATTATTCAGTTCTTGTTTCACTCTAAGCCCATCATATTTAATTATAGACATAAAAATCATATATGACATGTAGTTTGTTTTGTTATATCTGATATTTGCCCAATATTATTCATATTAGATATACAAATTATCTTGGCGATACAAAAGTATGTAATCAATTGGAGCTAGTTAGTTGACTAGAACTCTTGTATTTTATCAGGAGATTAAAGAGAGAAGCCTTACTATATACAATACTTTCCTCAACAAGCCACAGGCTTTTAATCTAACCAAAAAAAAAAAAAAAAACAACCCAGTGTTGTGAGTTCTGATTATGATCTTTTTTTTTTGTTTTCTTGTTTTTGTTTTCTTCATTGGGTTTGTGCCTTTAATGGTGGCTTTGTATGCTTTTAACATGTGGGTCATCAGTATGTCTCCACAAGCTAGCAATGCTAGTCCCCACAGTCACTAACAAGTTGGTGAGAACTCAATTTGGAACCAAAAATCATGACTATACTAGATTTGTTTTTTAGTCAACCGAAGCCAGATTTGATGAGTGGTGTGGTGTGCACATCTCTGTGAAGTAGAGTGGTCCTGTTTGGTAGCTTATAGAGTTGCTTATATATATATATATTAAAATTTTAAAAATTTGCATTAAAGTGTTTGATATATGTTCTTCTTTTCTTATATCTTATAAAGTAAAAATAATTTAAATAAGTTGAAAAAATTTATTTTTTAAAAGTTAGGAGAAACATATTTTTACTTCTATCTTTTTATTATTAATTTTAACTTGATAAAGGTGCACCAAACAAGCCCAATGTAAAACCTATTCCCCATTCTGTCTTTGCTTCCCAATGGCAAGTAGTGTTTCAGATCATTTTGGGCCCCTTGGGGCTATCTTAAGGGTCACCTCAAGAAGAATCCAAAACAGAACTACCTACCTATTGTAAAATGTTCAAAGAAAATAAATAAATATTTTTCTGGTGCGGTATGTGCACTGTGTAAGTGGGATCTATTCTTGGCTTCCTTTTTTGTTTTGGGTAAGTATTGAAAAAATTCATTTAAATGTCAAAAACAGTGAGTATTTTACATTTAAATGTCATCAAGAATTCAATTTAGCAAATTCACTTCACTTCGATTGCTCAAGTATTGTCCTTGTACTGGTGTTTCACACTATATTTAAGTGCAAATACAATACAGCAATCACTAGTTTGATTATTATTGTTTTATATGGTATCAGAGTTTGCAATGGCTACTGCCTCCTTTGTTTCACACACTCCATTATTTTTAGTTCTATGTCCTCGAACCTATTGTTTCTGTTCCTCTCTCAAGTTCTGTTTTTTTTTTTTTCTTGTTTTTTCACTCTAAAATTTAAAACAGCTATAGCAAATTATTTAGTTGCCTATTAGACAATTATTCCATGTCACTCATAGCAGATTATTTTGTTGAAGCAATCTGGAAATCATTTCCTCAGGTTAGCTTTTTCTCAGCTATTAACCATTGGGAGCAGCTTTTCCCAATGAGTTTGATTAATATGCTTACAGATCTAATATTTATTGATGTTATGTATGAACCATGATTTCTTTTTGGTCATTTTTTAGTTATTTTTTCCATCCACACCCTCTATACTTTGAATTAAGATTATTTGTTCTATGCTTATACAGAAAGCTTTATGCAGTCATATGTGATCCAAGTGGACCTCTTAATTTTTGCAGCTAGGGATATGCATATGGTATGAGAAGTTTCCAGATCTCAAATTCAGAGATTTGTTTCTTACATGAGAAAGCTGTGCAGTTAACAAAATAGAGAATACAGTCCCTAGTCTAGTGGTAGACTTCTTCAATGAAAAGTGTGCAAGACCAAGGAATTAGTGACTATTTAGGCTACGTTTGATGTTTGGGATATGTGGAATTAGTGACTAATTTGTTTCTACATTATATCCCAAATTTGTTCAACTTGTGGTCTTTGGACCATGTCTTTTTAAGGAATCAACTTCTTTTTCTTTTTCTTTTTCTTTTTACCTGATGAATTTTTCAGTTCCCTTGATTGTGAATCAATTTATGTCTTCATGTTGAATTTTTTGATCAAGTATTATTTTCTCAATGTGCTTGCAAAATTTGTTTATACTATATCTTTGGTGTGTTCATCTTTGATAATAGGTTGGTTGGTGTTGTGACAGTGCATTGAGGAAGTGGCATTTGGAATTTATAATTCTTGTGACGGTGCTTGATGAAGTGTAATGCTTTGTTTAGCAATTTTTATTTTTATTTTTTTGTATTTAGTTGCAAAATTTGAAAATGAATATGACTCATCTTTATTTTAAATGGAATTCAATTGTTTTTTGATGATTTAGTGAAGTTACAAGAAGGGAAATTTGTTAATTATTGTTCCTAAGCTTTTTCTTTTTTAAATGTTATTGTTCCTTAATTGTGGTTGGGTTGAATGAATTTTGTTCGATATTGGATTGAATGTTTATAAACAAAAATTGGTTGTTGTTGTTGTTGTTTTTTATTTATTTATTTATTTTTTTTTAAAAAAAGAAGAGATTTGGCGACTAAAAAATCGGTCGGCAAATTCTACACTTTTGCGACTAAAATCATTGGTCGGCAATTCCTTACCTTTTGCCGACTAAATTGTTACTCGGCGATTTCTCGACTTTTGGCGACTAATCTGTTTGGTCGTGGAATGTGACAATTGGCAACTAAGATATTTGGTCGGGAAAATATCACTTTTTGCGACCAAAATATTTTAGCGACAAAATGGATTAGTCGCAGTAATGATATATTTAGCGACCAAAAATTTAGTCGGCAAATCTAACTTTTCCTGACCAACAAAAATTTTGATCGCGAATTACTTTTGCCGACCCTCAATTGGCGACCAAAGTAGCGACCAAAAAAATTAGTCGCACATAATTTTTGCAGACTAAAAATGGGCTTTTAGCGACCAATTTTTTGGTCGGCAAATGTGTTATTTCTTGTAGTGTGATCATCATCCAAACACATAATAAAAATTAATTTGGTAAAATAAATAAATGTATAAAAGATTTATCAATTTTACATAATTTTATCTTTGGAGGGCAAAACTAATTTTTGAAATTTCAAAAATATTTTTTTGACATTTATTTTTTGTCAAATTAGTTTATATTTTATCAAATTGACGATTTTGCTCTTGAAATTGAGCAATGACATATTCAGTTGTCCTTATTTGAAACAAGATTCAAAATTCATAATTAAATGTGTCACATTAAAAAATCAAGGACCAAAGTGACATGAGTTCCAAATTATAGGGACCGTTAGTGTAATTAATTTTTATATCCTTTTAATCATTGCCAATATTATTTTTTCCTTAAATTTTGAGGCGGATTACACTAACAGTCCCTATAGTTTGGAGCTCTTGTCACTTTGGTCCTTAACTTTTTAATTGTGACACATTTGACAATGAATCTTGAATCTTGTTTCAAATAAGGACAATTGAAGATACCATTGCTCAATTTCAAAGGCAAAGTCACCAATTTGATAAAATATAAACTAGTTTGACAAAAATAAATGTCAAAAAAATATTTTTGAAATTTTAAAAATTATTTTTACCCACCAAATATAAAATTATGTAAAATTGATAAATTTTTTACGCATTTATTTATTTATTTATTTTACCAAATAAATTTTTATTATGTGTTTAGATGATGATCATGTAATGTGTGGTTGTTAGGATTTTAATGCGTAATTGATATATTTAATATATTAAATGTTTTTAGTTTTGAATTTTTTGATTTAGTGGATTAGTTTAATAATGATATTAAAATTGTCGCTATATTTGAGTTTTGAAAAAATAAAAACTAATTTAATGAAAATAAAAACAACCATTCATTACATGATTATCATCAAACATATAATAAAAATTAATTTGGTAAAAAAATGAGTAAAAAATTTATCAATTTTACATAATTTATCTTTAGTGAGTAGAAATAAGTTTTAAAAATTCAAAAACATTTTTTTGACATTTATTTTTGTCAAATTAGTTTATATTTTATCAAATTGACGACTTTGCCATTGAAATTGAGTAATGGTATCTTCCATTGTCCTTATTTAGAATAAGATTCAAAATTCAGGATCAAATGTGTTACAATTGAAAAGTCAGGAACTAAGGTGATACAAATTCCAAACTATAAAGACCATTAGTATATTTTGCCCAAGAACTTTATTGTAATTATTAATTAATATATTACTTTGTAGTATGAATGATGAATTTATAGTTTTATGACAAGTAAAAAGTTTAAATTTTTGTGATAAGAAAAATTATGCCATTTTATAATTTATGTTACAAAATTTGGTAGGGTTATTGTCTGCCCCTTTTAGGAATACACATAGTAGTACCTCCTCTTTTTTCTTTTCTTCTTTTTTTTTATCAAGTGTATAATTTTTTTTCCCCAAGACTAACATGCTTATGGTTTTAACACATGTAAAACCCTAGACTTGAGATATAAACACACATCTCAAATCTAATTTGTCCTTTGTACAGTATAAATAAACTAAATTCGGAATAATGAACTAAATTTGATACAGAAGACCATATCCAACGTTTCATTAGATTGAGCACCAGATTCAAATTTGATGAAAAAGGATAACTTTTCTCTCTCCAATGGTTTCACCAAACTGATATCAAATTGAGAACGAAGCAAAACTTTTACTAAACTGAGGAATTGGAGTAGATTTCACCAAAACACTGTGCATTTACGTTGGAGGTGGCCCACAAGACAACCGGCTGGACATTCGGCCGGTTGTCCCACCAGTCGTCCCACCGGTCGTTCCACCGGTCGTCCCTTGCTTACAAAATATTGCATACCTGTTGTGCAGTGCTTCAGTGTTTGGTTGGCTTGTGAACTGCTTCACAATTAGGATGCTGATGATGATGATGATAATAGCATTTCAACAATCGTCTCAACGTCGTCTTCTCTACCAAAAACCTCAGATTCATTAACATAAGGCCTTGTTTCTAATCTATCTCCAATTGTGTTGATTCGTCTATGAATAAAAACATCTCTCAATTGAAAATCAGACATGTCTCTGGCAGTCTCATCTAATCTCTCTCGAATATCTCTCAAATCTCGAGACATCTTCAATCAATTGAAAATGGGTTTGACAGAGAAATTCCATATATTCTTCTTGTTGTTGTTGTTTCGAAGAGCTTGAGCGGTGATTGAGTTGAGCAAGTCGTTAGCGTCGTAAGCGACATTTTTGAGCTTCTTGAGCCAGAGCTTGACCTTGGCGTCTCTGAGTTTTCGCTCTTCGGCGTCTTCGATGACAGCTTGAATGGTGAGCCAACAGTCCTGGAACTTCTTCATCTTTTTGTTGAATTCAGTGTGGGATTGGAATTTGTTGAGGATTGGAGAGGCTAATTTTTCGAAGACTACTCGGAGAAGAGTAGCCAAAACCAAAGACTTCATTGATAATAAAAAAGCTCTAACTAAAAGGTTTGATTAGAGAAAGCAGAGTGATGTGAGAGAATTTACAAGTGCAAATTTGATATGAGAGAGAATTTACAAGTTCAAAAAAATTTCAGAACCCCTAACCGGTCGACTGACCGGTCGTCCCCATTGTTTTGATGCACGCTACAGTGCAACGGTTGGAGCTGCTTATATCAAATTGAGGAAATTGGCTTTCTTTTATTCAGATTTGGTGAAAAATTTGTTGAACCGTTGGAGATGTTCTAAAGAAGCAAAGGATAAATTGTCCTTTATACAGTATAAATAAACTAAACTCAAAAAATTCAAAATCAACTATTTAAATAAAAAAAAAACAAAAATAAAAAATTACGGATTAGTGGTACAATTTAAAATTTATTACAAATTCATAGAGAAAATTTATAATTTTAATTATTAATATATCTAAAATGTACCACTTATTTGTAATTTTTTTTTCCCCCCAGAAACCTATACTGAAGTGAAATTTATCAAAAAAAAAAAAAGAAAGAAAGAAAGAAAAAAAAGGTGAGGCGTTTGTTGGAGAGAACAAATTCCAAGGAGAAAAGAGGGGAAAGTGAGGAAACAAAATAGAATAATGGTGTTCTCATTGAACCCCTTATTCTTGAGCATGCCAGTGCCCGCATTTGAGTCATGGCTCTGCAACAATGGCTACCTCAAAATTGATGGCCAAAGAAAAAGAAGAAGGTGGATGTGGTAGTGGTGGTGTAGGAAACCTGTTTAAAGAAATGACTGCGAAGCGAAGAGACGTCTGTAGACGCGCCCCGGGGGAGGGCCTCCGTGCTACAGTTCGGACTCGATTTGTCACGGTTCTTAATCTGAACCAAAGAGTCCAAATCCGGCAAATCGTTTTGAAAAACAGATTTTTGTAAAGAAGTGCCAAATATGGACTACTTTGCCAGATACAGAGTCGCCACCTAAATATTTTTTATGGGGGAATTTAGGAAACCCTGACTCGGTGCCAAAGGCCACGTGTCCGTCATCACCAAAGTTGCCTCGGCTTGGGAACTTGGGTACGATTGGGGAAGGTCAGCTATGAGCACCCCTCTCGCCCGGTCCGAAGATCGGCCTCTACTAACCATGATAACCTCTTTTGAAACGTTATGCGTTCTTATTTCGGTTATTAGCCTAGAATTACTATGTGATGCGCACGACACAAAAGTATAGACTAGATCGCCTAACTTGGAACAAAACATTGCATATCCGTTTGTTTGGAAAATGCTTTGGAATTCGCTACTCGCAAGTAGGCTAAAACACGGATTTCAATGAGTTGTTCCAACTCAAACAATCCAACCTCCACCCACAGGCATTCAGGTAGTTTATATCACATAAGCATCTAACCACATGGTAAGCATGCTGTCATGTTAACATTCACGCTCGTGCGAGATGCTAAAGCATAAAATACTTACAATGTACTCCGAGCCAAAACAAAGAACATGTTAGTAATCATGCATGATCCAAGTCCATGTCAAGATGGCTAATGCAACGCATACAGAATGTCTGTAACGCCCTCAAAATAAACCCATAATATATAAAATATTTACATGCATTGATTAAGAAAAACAAAACTTTATTCCATTCATCAGAGTAATCTTATTAAAAGACATTACATTTAATAACGAAAGTAAATGCCCTATGGGCTTACATCTTTCCAAGCCAACACTTGGACACAAAAGTCTGAGTACTAACTCAATTACACATTAAGCCCTTGGCTTGAGTTTACATGTAATATCAAAACAAAGCAAAATAACAACTAATCTAAACAGAGTCTTCAACTCCAAATCCTTCCAAGCTAATTCCTTGGAGGTAGCATATCACCTGAACCTGAAAATGATGTTCTCGTATAGGGTAAGCCACAGCCCAACAGAAATATACTAAACCAAATATAAGAATTGACTAAAACGATAGCATTCGATAGATGGTTAACACTGTTAAATCCATTTTATCACTTTACAGTTTCATGACAATAATGTCCATGACATGTTTCGCTTTACGTTATTAATCAACTTTCCAATTATACAGACATGGCTCAGAACCTGGCCAAACAATAATAATGAGATTACATCTCACATCAACATTTCTTCCAATATCAACAAAGCAAATGAGACTAAGGCTCATACTAAAACACTTCCATAAATCAATAAGTACACATATTTGCTGTACTAATGGAGTCCATCCCCTTTCTCCTCCTAAACAGGTTTGAGAGTCCATCTCCTATCTTTCCTCAAACCATGGAGTCCATCCCCTATCTCCTCCCAAACAATATACAATCAATACACATATTTGCTGTATTAATTCAACTGTCATATTCAATGACTCATTCAATGTGATTAGTTTCAGTTTTCCCTAATCAACATGCAATGTCTACAACAATCACGACTATCCTCCACGAATAACCCAAAACAGTTATTTCTAAACAGGAAATAAATGTATCAACAAATGTAAACTCAACATTTTCATAGGTGAGTGATTAAACTATTCAACTACACCATTTATCTCATAATCCCCCAATTTCATGAATTAAACTCAATTCCACATTTTTCCCAAAATTAATTATACAAATTAATTTATTACAACAATTAGGGCTTTTCCCCCTTTCCTCAAAATTAACCCTATGGTTCAATTTTATCAACTTGACACTACCTATGTCATTTTTCATGATTCACAATCACATGGAATTTAATATATAAACAATTCCCTATTTCTCAAATTATGATACAAACCCTAGTTTTCCCAAAGTCACCAAACGACACCAACATATCTAAAATACCAAAACTTAGGACAAAACCTATAATATGGAGTAGGAAATCCCTACCTCGAAGTGAAGAACTCAAATGGAGATGATGGAGATGATGACCCAAAATCCAAAGTGCTCCAAACCGCCAAACTCTCAGATTAAAGTAAAGCTCTCGTGACCCTTTATCTTTTTAATAAAGAACCTAGGGTAGAAATACACTCTAAGTAGATCAAACCTAAGAGAGAAGGTGTGTAGAGGAAGAGAGAGACGGTTCTAGGGTTTTAAAAACAAAAGGGAGATGAAAAAGTAATCCAAAAAGTCGGATCTCGGTTTTAAATAAGAGTCGCCCTGCTCGAGCGTGGAAACCCCCGCTCGAGCGTCACTCATAGACTCCCGCTCGAGCGTCAAAAATCCTGCTCGAGCGGCGGATACACACTCCCAGAACTTTTTGCTGAACCAGGTCCCCGCTCGAGCGTAAAAATCCCCGCTCGAGCGTCACACACAAACTCACGCTCGAGCATCAAAATGCCCGCTCGAGCATCCAACACTGCAGAGGAAATACTGGAAGATGGAAAATCACGCTCGAGTGTCAAAACTCCCGCTCGAGCGGAGAAGCAACAACAAGGGCCCGCTCGAGCGTCAAAAGCTCCGCTCGAGCGTGAAGGCAAAAATCTGGGCAACTACCCTTGGTTCCTAAGTTCAACCAACTTGTAACAAACCGGCCCAACACATCCTATAACTCAAAAATAAGGAATTAAAGGACGACTACAGTAATATATATAGTAACGGGATCCACGGACCCTAAGTCCGAATACAACAACCAAATGAGGAAAGACCGGGGTCGCTATAATGTCACTAGGATAGGCTCGGCTAATCTAAGGATGACATGTGAAATACACAGATAGCACGTATTCAATTTGGAGTTTGAAATACAATGCAATTAGCAAGATGCGCCGAGCCTGGTGCATGCAATACTGATGAATGATGCGCGCATGCATAGCATAAGGTATGCTAAATTAAACATGTCTTAATACTAACCATCGAAAGCAGGTAAGTAAAAGGGAGAAAGAAGTGGGGGTTGGAAGACATACACGCACGCACCCACACTTATTACAAATTTGCCCTCACTCGGAGGGACCGAAAGAATAATACACTTAATTAACCTACGAGCTAATTAAATATTACAGACCAATTAAACTAGCTAAGCAAATTAACTAATCTAATAAAACAGTAAAAAGTAGCCTCGGGAAGAGGGTCCAACGCACACGCGTCAGTTTCGCTCAGAAGCGCACTGTCATGCGCAAGCTGCCTCTGTTTTCCCTGCTCTGCTCCTCTGAAGACTACCAAAGTCTCAGGGTTGCTTCTTTGAGTTCTGTGGGATACCACCGGCTAAGGGGGAACACCACCGGCTGGGAAAAATGATCACCGGCCATAAATTGATCCATCGGCCAACAATGGATGGCCGGTCGGCACTGCAGATGGCCGGCCGGCCAAATCTTCCTGCAGAAACTGGTTTGACAGCAACAGAGGGCAAAACTTGGCATGGCAATGCATTTCAAGCAAATGTGTGCACCACCACACTCCTTATCATGTTCATGACTCAGAGGAGGATGGACCTCGATTCTCGGACCACCAATCGCGCATTTCCATGCATGATGGCTCAAAGAATCAAGTGTGCATTTTGATATTGGAATGCGGTGCACATAATCAAACAAAGGGGCTCAACCTCTATCACAAGCAATTCAAGAGGCAAAGCATGTATGCTAATGCAATGCGATCCTAAACATGTTGACTAGTATGCAACATGGCAATGTAATGTGTATATGCAAGTATGCAAGCAAACATACAAGGTGAGCATGCAAACAAGCAAAGGGGATGGACTTAAACTAACATGGATAGCTCGCAAGCATGCCAAAATCAGTGGCCAACATGCCCAATAATGGAGGCTAAAACACATATCAATAGACATGCATGCAAGGTCCAAGACTTAGGCATAAAAGAGAGACCTTTAAGCACACTTAAAAGGAGGTAAACATGGACAATTAGCATGCAATGTAAGCTCTGAAAATCATGTTAAAATGGTGCCAAACCAAATAAACTAGATGATCATGGCATGTAATTGGTCCAAGTACTTAAAGCATGATCATATGACACATGAAGCAAATGACCAAAATGGATCAAAACAGTCCTAAATCATGTTAAGGCAAACCCCAAAAACCACTTAGATGGCATCTAAATGATCTACTCATGGAGGCATGCACAAATGCTTAAACATAGAGCATACAACACAGCCTCTTAAAGCATCAAAGGAGTGATAAAATGCAAACATGTAAACATATTACAAGGACTGAAATGACATGGTAAGTGGTTCCAAACCACTGAAATGATGCAAGTAAAGCATGCTACACACTCACACACCTAAGGCTAACAAGCCAAAATGCAAGGTGGCTATGCTAAGCATGTGATAGTTGACCAAAACAACCAAAAACAGAGCTTAAGCATGCTAAAACAAACATAAAAGCTTCATAAAGCTTGGCCAAAATCATGCTAGAATATGGGTCAAAACCTAAAGCATGTTAAGGCCTAAACATGGCATTACAAGGCATGTATGCTAAGCAATCATGGTGTACCAAAACCAACTCAAAACAGTGCTAAATCATGACATAATAAGCACAAAAAAAACAGCTAAGGCATGGTCAACATACACTTAAACATGGTGCTCCCTCAAGAGGCAAAAATGGCCTTTTTCAAGAACAACAAGGAGAGGGGGCCCTCTCCTTCTTGGGACCTCAAGGCACCATCTTCACCTATGAAATCCCTCAAGATTTCAGTGGTAAGGAGGCCCAAACACAATGGTCCCGGAGCTCAACCAAAATGGCACAAAACAAGGGCCTAACAAGGCTTAAGAGGGGTCAAACAACCCCAAAACTTAAAACACCCTTAACAAACTATTTAGAGTACTAAAAAATAGAACTTTTCTATGTTATATGTTAAGCTCAAAAACAGTTGTAAGGTAGGCAAAAATACAATGCAAAAATGGGGTACAAAGGGACAAAAGTCTTACCCTTGTAGACCCTCTTCAAAAATGGAAGACCAGCTGGTTCTTTAGGTTCAAATCAGCTCCAAAACTCCAAAAAACAAGCCTCAAGGACCTCAGCTCCAAGAGAAGGTGTAAGTCTAGGTGTTTGTGTACAAATCTAAGACTAAAACACCTTAAGAGCAAAAAGAGAGAGAGAAATAGATATAGGATAGATACAATTATGCTAACCCTAAAAACCAGAGCTCTCCTCTGAAATTTTGTAACCCTAAAAGAGGGAGAGGATGCCTCCTCTTATAGAGCTCAATCTTGTAAGCTTACAAGACAAGCTAGCTAAGAGGGAGATCCCTCCATACACGTGTATGGAGGGGAGCCAAGTGCATACCAGCTGCATGAAAATATCTGCAAAAGCAGATGCACAGTAGTCAGTCGGCTAAAAATGCAATTAACCAAAAAAAGATAGCCGGCCGGCCATCTATAGTGCCGGCCGGCCAAATATTTGGCCGGTGGCAACAAAACACAGCCGGTGGCCTCAAGCCATGGCCGGTGATGGGTGGGGGTGGTCAACAAGCCCTACCCTGCCCCTCAAAGGAAAAACACAAGTGTTTGGTGCAAAACCAGACACAAAATAGTCGAGTCGAGAGATCCTGAGGCAAGGCGCGTATCCGAGACCTCCGAGAACTCAAGACGAACACAAACATGGATGATCATCGAGTGTTCAAACGGTGACGTCCAAGTCTTGAGGACGGTAAAAAATGGGGTGTCTACAATTGCCCCTCTTTGACAGAACTCGAAAGTCATAACAATGACGGGAGTGAATGTCAAAGCCCAGAGACGACCCATTTTTGACAAGGCCGAAAACTTAGACAAAGCATACAAGCTACAGACAAAGATATTCGCCTGAGGGTAGTGGCAAAATGCAAGACAATGCACAAAGCCGAGCATAATTTATGATCATGCAAGAAACATAGGGACGTATCCCGGTGTTTCGGAAAGGTATAAGCATTGGAACGTATTCCAAATGCTCTTAACCGAAGAGGGAGAAACATAGGGACGTATCCCGGTGTTTCGGAAAGATGGAGAAACATAGGGACGTATCCCGGTGTTTCGGAATGAAGGAGGAACATAGGGACGTATCCCGGTGTTTCGGAATGAAGGAGGAACATAGGGACGTATCCCGGTGTTTAGAAAAAGAGAAGAAACATAGGGACATATCCCGGTGTTTCGAAAAGGTAGGAGAAACATAGGGACGTATCCCGGTGTTTCGGAAAGAGAGAAAAACATAGGGACGTATCCTAGTGTTTCGGAAAGAAGGAGAAACATAGGGACGTATCCCGGTGTTTCGGAAAGAGAGAGAAACATAGGGACGTATCTCGGTGTTTCGGAAAGAAGGAGAAACATAGGGACATATCCCGGTGTTTCGGAAAGAGAGAGAAACATAGGGACGTATCCCGGTGTTTCGGAAAGAAGGAGAAACATAGGGACGTATCCCAGTGTTTCGGAAAGAGAGAGAAACATAGGGACGTATCCCGGTGTTTCGGAAAGAAGGAGAAACATAGGGACGTATCCCAGTGTTTCAGAAAAGGAGAAGAAATATAGGGACGTATCCCGGTGTTTAGGGACGTATCCCAAGGTTTGGGGACGTATCCCGGTGTTTAGGGACGTATCCCAGGGTTTTTGAAAAAGAAGCAGAAACATAGGGACGTATCCCAGTGTTTCAGAGAAAAGAGGAACATAGGGACGTATCCCGGTGTTCCAGAAAGAAGGAGAAACATAGGGACGTATCCCGGTGTTTCGGAATAAAGGAGCGTGCAAAACGATGCAATTGAAAGGGCGCATAACAATGCGAGTGGAATGCGCGTAACAACGCAAGCGAAGTGTGCATAACAATGCAACTAGAACCATGCATAACAATGCAAGTGAAGTGGGTGCATGCAATTAAAGAGGTGCATGACAATGCAACTAGAGTGTGTGTGACAACGCAAGTGAGGTGCACAAAAGAAGTGCGATAAAATGCATTTTCTATGCAAGTATGGGGGCATTTTCTATGCAACATGGAAAGCATATTCTATGCAATATTGAAGACATGTTCCGTGCATAAGACAAGCATATTCTATGCAACATTGAAAGCAAAGCATATTCTATGCATGAATCATAACGATGCGCGGCACGCATGTAACAGAAGTGTATATGAAAGTGCATATTCTATGCAATAGAGGGGCATCAAACATGTACTCCGGTGCCTCCGATTTACCTTTCAGAGGACTTAGCAACACACTCAGCTCAAAAGGGGACACCCTGTCTATATTGGTGAGACATAACATCTGCAGTTGCTTTAATTGCGATTCTGACTTGAAGCAGGCTTAAGCTTGGGGTTGAGATACACTCATACTCCAGAGAAATGGTGAGGCCTGAGAAGGTGCACCTGGAATGCAGTCTCGGAATTTGAAACAAACTCAGATGCTCCGATTTTCCCTCTTTTCTTTTGCTTTGCAGTCTGGAACCTATATAGCTTCAGATAGGTCCTTGTTCTACTGTTCTCACATGTCGAGGGTGGACCCTGCAGTTTTATGAAAGAACAAATACCGTTTTGCACAAATGTGGAGAATGGCACAGCACTCTGAGCACAAGATGATTTTTTTGAAGTTGAGAAATGAGTTCTTAACCGGGTATTGAGCCTACGACTGAACACAGTGAGAAAGACTCAACAATGAAAAACAAAAGGTAAACAACCTAAACACATCGAGACACGCTCGGAACGACTCAAAGCAAGAATTGAGACAAAACAAAAGACACGACACACAGACGCGTTGCAAAGATGAGAGACCTCTTAGTACACGAGGAGCCAGTTTCTCCGGGTATTATTTCCCACCCTTTTCTCATTTGTGATTCTCACATCACTCGGCCCTCAGGCTCTTTTTTCTCTCAAAACCCTTTTCTCACTTTTTCTCTCAGTGCACATCTCTCTATTCTTCAATCTCTCATTTTTTATCCCTCCCCTGAGTGGTTGATGGATAAACAGAAAGTTACGGGGTCTTGCCCCTAGCATTCCGCTAGATTCTTCTTCTTGTTCACAACAGTGAGTTTCTTCCACAGAGGGTCTGCGCTACAATTGGGTGTGTAGCAAATCTGCAGCTGACATCGGTTGACGATGCTCTGCTGGGGAGTTTGGACGTGATCAGATCTGTCCAGATAAGGGAGTGGAATATCTTGTCCCATTCCGGTTTGTGCTTTGCACTTGGCTTGATACCTCGTTGCTTGGAGGATGTGAGAGCTTTCAGCCCTTTGTTGTTAGCTTCCGTTGTGCCCTTCTTGGCGAATAAGGTGCCCTTTCCGGCAAGTATAATGCCCTTTCTGGCAGGTATGTTGATCATGGGGAAAAGACAGAACACCTGACTCAACTGTGCCCCTAGTTCATTATTTTGACCATTTTTTGTTTTTGGCTTTCTACTAAAACAATTTTGACCAAAATGAGAGTTAGATTAACATGCTTGTTCGATTTTTGATTTAAAATCATGCAAGTTAGGTTATGAGCACTGAAAATTTTCCTTTTTTGGATCCAAGAAAAAGGTTCAGTTTTGGAAAAAATGGAATAATTTTCGAGAAAATTAGTCAACCTCAGTAAAAATTCTCAAAAACTATTTTTGCAAACGGCCAATGCTCAACAAGCACGGAACCTACTCTTGATATGCACAACCTCGGATCTGGAGGAAAATTGCCCCTTGCTCGAAGAGAGCTGCATGGCAACGGAAAGTTGCCCCTTGTTTGAACGGCACCGCAGTGCATTGAATGGTAACGGAAAGTTGCCCCTTGTTTGAACGGCACCGCAGTGCATTGAATGGCAACGGAAAGTTGCCCCTTGTTTGAATGGCACCGCAGCGCATTATAATCAGTCTTCATGGTAATGATCACAACCGAACTCTCGGATACAGAGAAGGCGAGGACCATCAAAAACCAATACATGGACACACTTGATTTGGAAGTGTTTGTGGCTGGACTTCAGAATGAAGTTGCCTACGTATCCCAAACATGGGAATCAAACCTTACGTAGTTCCGGGGTAAGGTACACTCGGGTATTAACCTCTCCTTTTGCGCTCTAACTTTTGCCAAGGCCGCCCTTTCTGGGTTTTCAACCTTGCGAGCTTTGTTCTTCTTTTCTTTTCAATTCTTTTCATTTCTTTTCTTTTTCATCTTTTCTTTTCATTTTCTTCATTTTTTTTTCTTCTTTTCCATTTTTTTTTTTTCATTCTTTGCATTTTTCTTTTTTTTCTTTTTCTTCTTTTTCTTGCTCTAACTTTTGCCTGGGTCGCCCTTCTGGGTTTTCGGCCCAGCGAGCCTCTCAAGGGTAAAAGTGTAGCTTTGTCCATGTCAAATGGTTTTGAGATCTTGAAGTCATCTGAATCCAAGAGAATGGCTGCTGTTTGTTGATGATGCAGAAGTCCATCCAATGGGGGCTGAATTTGCCCCTAGTGTTGTGGATCGGAACTTAGTCGTCCTTCAGCGATACCTTGTTCTTTCTTCCCTTTTGGGGTTTGGCATTCTTGCCGATCTTCATTGATTTGTGGAATGATCTGTCTTCGGCTCTTCGAGCACAATCTGGCATCTTTTGCCCCTAGTTCAAGGGGTGCTTCTAATCTAGCTTTGCAAGCTTCTTTTGACTTTCTCGCCCCTGGTTCATGGGCCGCTTCTGATCTGGCCACACAAGGCTCATGTTTTAGTTGACCGTTGAACATTCTGAATTGTGGTTCAAGGTTTGAAAGCAAGGGCTCAAGTCTCGAGGCTGAGAGCGATCCTAAGCTGCACAATTCTCAAGAGCGATTCCACACAAGTCTTCACAGGACCGCGCAAAATATTTTTTTTTTTTGAAAATTTTTAAGAAAGCGACAAATCGCTCGCGCTGAAGATAGTGTGGAACCAATTTGGATTAAGCCAGGGTCCTTCTCAGTACTCACGTTAACAAACATGGTTTCATTCATTAAGGGCTTAGCACGCCTCTCTTTCTCTCAATTGATCAAATTTTGTAAAACCCGAGGAATTCCTTCCTCTTCGTTTTTTACCGCAGTGTTCAAAAAGAGTTTTTGAAAAACTTAGGTCATTACAATGACTTCAAGGCGCAGGAGAGTAGATGAGATGCTCCGTCGTTTCATTTAGAACTTCTGGCATAACTGGCACAAGGCAGAAGCGAATACAAGAATGTGAAAATCACTGCTGTTCATTCAAATCTGTTGGTGTAACTAGCTCCAGACAGAAACAGACTCAAAACAAGACGAAAAGACAAACGCAAAACAAAATGGTGATGCCCGAGGTAACACCCCCCGGAATCACCCGACCTTTGTACAAGAGCACTGACTTGATACAACAAGACAGACCCTTAATCAAAAAGACTGACTCAAGACAAAGAGACAGACTCAAAACAAAACTACAGAACTGACTCAACACCCAAGTCAGAAACTACAAAACTAACATTCGCAAATGCTCAAAACAGTGCGTGCCAAACGCCATATCTGGAGTAAACTGAGCGCCACCTGCAGGTGGTTCATCCCCCGATCACATACTCGTACTATCCCCCAAGTTCACTGATCCAGTGACGATAGACTTTACTGAGCTGGTGCGACGATGACCTTGTTGTCAATCAAATTTTGTATCTCGTGGCGGAGACGGACACAACTGTCGGTGTCATAACCGATTTTTTGATGGAAAGCACAGTACTTAGCCGGGTCATGCTTTGGAGGGAGAGGATCAGGTAGAGGCCGTTGTTCTAACGGTTTCAGATGTCCTTTCCTGAGTAGGCCCCCTAGAGCTTTTGACAAAGGCATATAGAGTGGGGTGAAAACCCTCTTGCCTCGGGGTAGATAGTCTGAAGTTCGGGGGTTTGGATTGGATGCACCAACAAAGGGGGTGGCTGTTCTTGGTGTGTGGTGGCGACCATGCCCACTTCGGAA